>VXBX01004959.1:214094-234773 GCA_013400415.1 Scytalopus superciliaris
TCAGAGCCCCAAACCTTCAGGCGGCACCCCAAGCCCCCCAAATCCTGGCAGGGCACCCCCATGCCTTGAGAAGGGGGTGCAGCCTATTCTCACCCCTTCTCCCAGCCCAATACTCATCCTTATGCTGCACAGGAGAGGCGATTTGGGGTGACCCCCTGCACGCTCCCATTCCCAGGGGCCACAAGGCAGCACAATGGGACTGGAGTGGGCTTCAGGGGCAGGTTCGGGGTCCAGCCCCAGCATCTGCCTTTCCTATCCTGCTAATGGATTTTGGGAGCTCGTCTCTGAGCACCTTCCCCCGAATCTCCCGGGGTATTCAGGACAGACGGAACCCAAGGATAGGAAAGCTGAATCCCGGAGAGGTTTATGGAATGCAGTGAGGGGTCATGCTGCCTCCCAGACCCTGCACAGCCTCCCCATGCTGTGTCCACGGGTGTGTAAGGATGAGTCACCAAAAAAAAAGGAAAAAAAAAATAGGATTTGCAGGAGGAACAAATCCTTTTTACTTCTGCAAAGCACCTGTAGGATTAAGACAACGCTGGTTATATAAGAGGGGAAGAGGAAGGTGTGGTTTTGTCATTATTATTATTTATTTGTCGTGCTTCCTTGCCATCTGCTTACTCTGCCAGTTGAAATCTGGGGAGATTTGGGGAGAGGCTGTTTTGGGGGTGCTCAGAGAAGGTGGGAGGGAGGGAGGTTGGCTGTAGGGCTGGTGCACAGTGATGCATCCTTTACTTTTTCTTCCCACAAACCAGCATCTTCCTAAACCTCTTTTTTGTTAGGGTGTAGTTTTGGCAGCAGTGTGAAACGTGGGCCAAGGGAGGAATTGCAAAAACATTGCCAAGGAGGCACGACTGGAACTTCTCTCCATCATGGCTGGTCTTGTGATGATTTTGGGTGGATGCCCACCCTCATGGTACTGGCTGGTCACATTTTCAAGCCCAGGTTGGACTGGGATTTGAGCAGACTGATCTAGTGGGGGGCATCCCTGCCCATGACAGGGGCATTGAAGTGAGATGATATTTAAGGTCTCTTCCAATCCAAACCATTAAGTGTTTCCACAATTCTATGATTCTATGGGGATGAATTGATGGCCCCAGAGGGGCTGGATCCCACTGCTCACTGCAGGTGACCCTGGATCACCCACCTCCCACGGTGGCTGACAATGTGTTTCCACTCCCCCCTTTCCCTGGCCTCTGCTCCAAAAAGCCTCTCTCCCATTCATATACATTTTTAAAGAAAACACACAATCGATAGTCTCTTAGGCTGGAATTTCATTAAGGGTTTCACTGCACACGCTATCGATTGGCAGCAGGGCTGGGAGCTGCACCGAATGGGTCCGGCAGCCCCAGCTGATGCCGTGCCCATCCTGTGCCTTTGGACCATCCAGACCATCCCCCAAGGGAAAAGGCCAGGGAGAGGATCTGGCTGCTCCCATACAAGCAGCAGAAAGCCCAGCATCCCAGCTTTTACTAAACCACTCGAGCACGAAACATGCCAGCAGCCCAGGGAAGGGCTGGGATGCTGGGATTGCTTCCACAAACCAGGATAAATGCTTTGTGATTGCAAAGGCTTTGGTATATAACAGGCTCTCTCCTGCCCTCCCTCCGTGGGATGCTGCTTGTTTCAGGATGTGTAAAACAAGGCTGGAAAGCCTGGCTTTGCTTCCATCAAACACCGAGGCTGCAATTAAAAAACACCCCAGGGCTCCGAGTGTGGAAGGGCACGGTTTGCTCTGCTGCTGGTTGGTCACTTGGAAAATCAAGGGAAAAATCCCAACCTTTAAAAGAGCTCCTGAGCTAATTTTAGGTCGGGGCCTTGACCAAAGAGATTTACAATAATTGCTGGGGTGAAAGTTTAACTTCTCCTGCAACTTTTCTCAGCAATCCCCAAGGAACCGTGTTCTGCTGCGCAAAGAGCATCCCCGGGCCAGCTCCCCGAACTGCCTTTTTAAGGCTTTATTTTTAAACCGAAGCCACAGGCTGCCTTCGGTGGGACAAAAATCCTTCACGAGTCCCGGTCTGCAGGCTGTGGGAGCTCCTGTGGATTGGGATGACCTCCGGCTCAGATCCCTGTCCCCGGTTTCTGGCCCCGCTCATCCCTGTGCCGTCCCCACGGAGGCGGAGCAGAGCAGACAGCCCTGTTCCCATTCACCACCAAACCCCTTTTAATGGGAACCACGTCGCGAGCCAAGCAGAACATATTGCTTGTAGAACCACGGCCTTTCTGCTATGCTAAATGATTTAAAACCGGTGGTGAATAAACCTAATATCTGCTCGCTCCTGCCAATTCTCATTACTCCGGGACTCCCTCGGAGCTATTAGCTGCCTTTAAAAAAAAAGGAGGAAAAGGGGAAAAAAAGGAGTCAAGCGAGTGGCTCAGCCAGAGCTGGGGAGGGCTGCTGGCAGCAGCCCGGCTGGAGCGTGATGTGCCCTTGAAATCCTGTGCCCGGAGGCATCCGGCATCCGAGCGGTGCCAGCTCCGGCAGCGCCCTCCGCCACCCGCGCATCCCCCCCCGGCACAGCCGGCTCGGGGTGATTTCAGCGCCTCCGAGCTCGCCCTGTCCCGGGGCAGGCGGGGGCGGTTTAGCCGGGGAGCAGGACCATGATGATCCTGCTGGTTTCCTTGCAAAATTCTAATGATTTGCAAAGCCACGGGAAGGGAGAGAGGAGAGTGTCAGGGGGAGGAAAGCAGCGGTGGGAGCTGAAGGGGTTTGACCGGCATCTGAGGAAAAGCCTGGAAAGGAAGTCAGGAGGCGGCTGTGGCCGGGGCAGCCCAGCCATGAAACCATTCCGTGGCACAGGCACAGCAGAATCCGGGTGCGTATGTGAGCTGTCAGCCAGGCAGACAGGCCCCAGGCATCTCCCGGGCTGTCACAGCTGCAAATTGTCCAGGAGCAGCCTCTAATGAGATGTAAGGGAAGGATTTACTGGAGGAAGATGTCACAGGGATGAAAGGGGAATAGAGAAGAAACCAGGAGAAATAGCAGTTTGGGTTTGTATTTATTTGTGCAGGAGAAAATTGCTTTAAAATGTCCTTTGGCATGTTAGAGAAGGTGAACAGGCAGTGACAGCCCGGCCTGGGGCTGGAGGAGCCTTTACTGATGGGAAGACCTTGATGTGCAAATTCCCTTTTCCTTCTCACACCAGGACTCAGGACTTACCTTTGAGAGGGAGCAAAGCCCTTTCCTTCCAACACAAAGACTGTGGCTAAAATTTCCTCTGCAACCTGAGTGTTTCCTTCCCCAGGTTGAGCAATGCTCTCCCAGGATGACCTCAAAGATGGATAAGCCCAACTGCAGACCAGAGCAAAGCCAGACCAGCCAAAATTCCTTGGGAGAAGATGTATGAACAGGAAGATATACAAGCAGGGGGATATACAAACAGAAGGGTATACAAACAAAAAGGTGTACAAACAGGAAGGTATACAAAAACAGGACCAAACTCCATGCTCGTCTTCCTGCAGGATAACTGATGGAGTTTGGATGGAGATGGAGAGCACCAGCTGAGTACAGGATCCATGCCAGAGAGTGGTCAGCCAGCTCTCAGCATCAACAGTTCATCCCACATCCTTCTTGTGTGCACACAGCCTGTCACTCACCACATCATGGCTCTTCTGCGCTTCAAACATCTGTTCAGGGTTGTGGTCAGTGGCCTCTCAGTGTCCAACCCAGAGGAAAGGAGTAGTATTTGGGGTTGATGAGAGGGGAGGGAGTGCAGTCTCCTGATCACACTGTCAGATGGAGAAGAGGCTCAGGACTCGATTCTTCTGCATCCCTTACTGTTCTGGGAGCAGAATTAGGAGCAAAAATGGGGTGTCCAGCTCCATATCATCAGACATGATTCAAAATGTCCTGTTCTAAAGTGTCTTATTCTGCCTGATCTTTATGCCTCCTTGGGACACCCCACCCCAGCAGAATCTATTTGTGCTCCCTCTGTGTCTCCAGGGAGTGTGTTTGAAGAGACACGGGTGCATTCAGAAACACAACAACACCTATGAGGGACCCCTCCCTCCCTCGGGCCACTGCGGGGAAGCCACCCGGAGCCTGGCGCTGGCAGTGCTGCTGCTCTTCTTCCTCCTGCTGATGCAAATGAAAAGTGATGCTGTTCCTGTGCTCCAACCCCCTCGGTGCCCGCTGGTGGAGCACAGGTGGGGAGTTTGCCAAGCGTGGAAGTGCTATGAGCAGGGGCAGAGCTCTGTGTCAGGATGGGCACGCACACCGGTCCTTGTGCTGTGTTCGCAGCTGAAAAAAACCCCAAAAAACCCCCGTGTGTTTGCTTCTGCTTCCTCTGTTCCCCACAGCTGTGCCTGCCCTGCTGGGGTGACCAGGTCTGTGTCTCTCCCAGGGGGACTGGCACCTTCTGTGCCTTCTCTTCCAAACCACCTCCCGTTTCTGCTGAAAGAGGTCAGAGATTATCAGATGGTTGTGGCTTGTCTCTTAAATATCCCTTTTCTTTGTGCCGTTATGTTCTGCTGGGGCCGTGCTTGAGAAATGGTGTCAGAGGCTTTGTTCGGCCTGTTCAGAGACCCTGTAGGAACCAGCCATGGAGGAAAAGGCTTAAAAAAGGCTTCCTGCACAACTTCCATGGCTGTGCTGGCCTGAGCAGGGGCTTTTCCAGGAGCATCAGCCTTCAGTCACCTCCTGCAGCTGCATCTGTTTGATGGTCTCTGCCTGGGGACAAGCTTGGGACCTCCAGTTTGCCTTTCCTTACCCACAGACAGGATGATGGAGCTGGAGGACCACAGGACCACACCCTCTCCTGCAGGGTCTGTCCAGGTTGGATCCTTCCCCCTTGCTCTCCCTGGGCATCACACAGCCATGGGCTCCCTTGGCGCTGCTGCTCCAGACTCCCATTATCCCAGAGGTCCCCCTGTGCCATGCTGCAGCCTCCAGTCAGTGGGAGCAAAACTCCGGGAGTTTTCAGGCACAGCAAAAGGGTTTTCACCTTTCTCACTTAGAAATACTCCTGCAACAGGAACTCCTTGCACCTGGAAACCCTGGGGGAAACTGTGCTGCTCCCACCCCCTGGCATTTCCCACTGGTCCAAGCAGCTTTTTCGTTGCAGTTTCCCTGGGTTTTGCCTTTCCTACAGACTGGAAAATGCCCTTCTGGCAACCTTGGCCTTAAAGCAGCCCCACACTGCTGGGTCAGGCTGGCCCTGGTGTTCCTGCAGTGCCCAGCTCTCCTGCAGCAGCTCTGAATGCTCACTTGCACGTGTGTTCAGTAAAAAGCATTAAATATTAAAGGCAAAACCATCACTGCCTGGACTCAGAGCAGCTCTTAAAAATGTTAGCAGCTCCAAAATCCCAACCTTTCCTTAGCTTTGAAAGCTTCTTCCATCTTTTCAGCAGCCTGTGGCAGCCTGAGCTGGGGCAAGGTGTGTGTGAGAAGCAAGGTGGGCAAAGTGCCTTGAAGGAGTTCCTGAAGTGAAGCCGCACAGCCCAGAGCAGCAACTGGGAAATTCCATAACCCTGTGAACCTGCAGGGTCTGGTGTGTGAAGGGAAGGTGGGGGAACTGGGAAAAAGCCCTGGAAAAAATCCTCATTCTGGGCCAGGGCACTGGAAAGTGGTCAGGGAGAGCAGCCCTCTCCCCAACCTGGGGCAGGTCGGAGGAGTGGGACACCATGTGAGAACAGGACACATCCCATCCTGTCCCAAGGCACTTGGGAGATGCAGCGTCTGTTCATGGGGGTGGTGTTAGAGTCTACTCCATGACTGGGGGCCCTGAGGGGCTTTTCCTCTGCAGGGGAATTGCCTGCTCCTACCCCAATCCCGAGCACCCCCCAGGTGGTTGGATGCCCAATGGGATCAGGCTGCAGAGGAGACAGAGTTTGCAGAGCAAAGACAGCTTTTTTAAGACAAGGAATCCTTTTCTGGCTGTGGGAGTCTCATTGCTGGCTCCCTGTCCCCCAAAGGTGAAACCTTTTGGGGACATCAGTGGGATCATTTGTGTGGGTCCAGCCCAGAGCCCTTCTCTGCGCTAAATATCTTCCCCAAGTCTCTAGAAACACCAAGAGACTATTGAAAGATTAGTATTTCCTACTCCTTCCCCCAAGAGACTCTCCTGGGGCTCTTCCCTGATCCTACTGCAGCTGGAACCTACAAAACCACCTTCCTGAGCATCACCCCCTGAGCAGCAGCTTTGGCAGGCTCAGCCTGGACCAGCGCTGTGAAAAGGGGTTTCCATAGCGACAGACACCCGAAAGGCTCCAGATCCTGGGTGTTCAGGGCAGGGATTTGGGGTGGGGGCCAGGGTGCTGAGGGTGTGCCCCAGATCCCCATGCTGCAGCTGGATTGCCGCTGGGGTGCACCCCCCAGCCAGCTCGGGGCTCCCATCATCCTGGGACAGCTCCACATCTCATAAATCCCACCTGGCATCGCTTCCCTCGCTGACCTGCCGAGCATGTCCAGGATGCCTGGGGGGCACCTCTCCTCCCAGGGAGGGTCCCAGCAGGATGCTCAGCTCCCACAGAGACCCCGGTGCTGCCAGCCTGGCCTTGCCTGCCTTGGGGAGCTGGGGATCGTGGCCAAGCCCCCATGGGGTGTGTGGGTTCCCCTCTGCCCCTGCTCCCTCCATGGCTATTTTTGGTCTCCCCGTGCTGGCCACCCCCGCTGCCAGTGGGGATGGTTATTCTGGGCAAGAAGAGACGTCAGAGGAGGTTGTTCCAGGGCTGTGGTGCTGCCAGGGGGGCAGAGGGATGCCTAAACTTCCTCGTGCCTCCTCCCACTGGAAAATGAATGGCTGGGGTTTGGGTGAGCCCCTGGCACCAGCTGCTGTCCCCACAGGGATCCCCTGGAGAGGGTCCTTGCCCACAGCCCCTGTGGCATCCCCAGTGCCCGCTGTGCCAGCACAGCATTTCCACCTTATGTGCCTCATTTTGGTTTTCCTGCCTTAATGAGAACAGGCTTTTGGGGAAGGGGGGAGTGAGGTAAATATTTTTCTGGTTCCTCTCCGAGCTGGAAAAGCCTGCGAGGCCCATCTCCAGGGAGACTCTGTAAATAAGGCAGAGGGGGAGGACGGGGGGGCCACTCCATATGCTGCACCAGCTTTCGGCCCCGGCTTGCCATCAGATGTCTCACACAACAGGAAGCAATAAAACAGTTTTTACCAGCCAGCACCTTCCAGTGTGGAGGAGCCTCCGCCTGCTGGAAAATGGGATTTCACCCGAAATCCCACTTAAAGACAGGGGCCCCCATTAACAGGGTTAGAGCTCCTGGCAGAGATCCCCAGCTCTGCTGCAGCAGGGCATGGTGGCACCCCACAAGCATGATTGTGGCATTGGGATAACCCCACTGTCCCCCCACATCCCTCCATTGGCTGCTGTCACCTCTCCCACAGGATAAAGTGTCCCAGCACTGAGAAGAGCACCATGACAAATGCATCCTGGCCAAGGGAGCTCCCAGCATCCAAACCCTACTGTCTTGTTTCAGACAGTCCAGCTAAAACCAGCAGCTCTGTGTGCTCCATCTCTTAAGGAAGAGATGAGAGGGATGATGGTTCATGGATCACAAAGCTGTGATGTTCACCCTTGGACAATAACTCCTGCTGTGTGGCCGTATCTCCCAGCTGAACTGAAGCATGTCTTCGAGACAGATGTTCAGCTGTGATTAAAAGCACCCAGTGCTGGGGATCCACCACCATTTCCCTGCCTGCTTACTGTGGATAATTAGAGCTGCGCTTCCAAAAATAAATACTGATCGATCCCTACGGCCAGCCTGGTCAGGCTCCTGCCTCCTGATCCCCAGACCTCTTTGTTTTCCCATGTGAGCCGCGTCCATGAGTTTACCCCACACTCCAAGCCCCGTATATCTCACCCCCTTTTTTCCCTATACGGGCTGTGTCCGTGTGCTGACCCCGCGAGCTCCCAGCCCCACACTCTGCTAATCCACCACGTTTACTGGGTACACCCTGAACTTGAAATAACCTGCCTCGGCGGCGCGTTCCTGCCGGGGCTGGCTCTGCCCGTGTTTGTGTTTAGAAGCTCCTTTCCTGCCGGCGGGGAGTCTCGCTGGCATCCTGCGCGCCGGGCGCTGGCTCCGCCGCCTTCAGCGGCGCTCAGACCCATCCATCTCCCTTTTCCATTGGCGGAACGGGAGCAAACACCTCGCCTGCCTGTGTGTCAGTGGCTCCCGACACCCGCTGCCAGCGGGAACCGGGGCGGAGGGATGCGAGGCGACCGGTTGGAGACCTTTAGAAAATCATATTATAGGTTTTTGTTTGTTTGTTTGTTTGTTTGTTTTTTATATAGCACTGCAATAATTGCTGGTGCGGTTTGCCCTGCACAAGGTGTGGCATCGCCCCGCTCCTCTTGGAGCTGCCTGGGCATTTTGGCATCCCCTGCCTGGATGGGGCTGGAGTGGGATTGTGTCCCTCGCCCCTCACCCCTGCCCGGGGTGGGGGGCGATGGGGTGAGAGCTGCAGCCCAAGATCACGACAGATTGGCCACATCCTGGCAGCGATTTCTCTCCTGTCTCTGCCCGCAGCAAAAACTGAACTTGTGACCCAGATGTGAGCAGCCTGTTATCTCGTTAGCCAGCCCAGCTTCCCCAGGAGCTTTTTATTACCAGATAAATCTCCGAAATTCGGCCTGGGTCTCAGAGATGGGCCAGGAGATTTGCAGGTTAAATAGATATAAGAAACACAGGTTTGCCCATAATTATTTTCCTGAATATCTGTCGATACTAATTAAAATTGTTTCCCATAATTAAATTTAAAACAGCAAGGGAGAGCAAGGGGTCATTGAAATCCTTTTCTTTTGAGCCACTCAGGGATAAAAGCGAGTTTCAAATCAAATTAGTAAAAAAATCCATATCCATTCCCATTTTCCTTCCCTGCCTTCTAGAAAAGGGACAGGCTGTGGGGTGTTTTGGGGCTTCCCTCTGAACCTGGCTGAAAATGGGGTGCAGGGGCTCAGGGGGGAGGGTCTATAGGAGTGTGAATGTGTGGGTCTGTTGGTGACTGTAAGGATAAAAGAGTGTGTCCCCAGAACTCAGCACAGCCAGTGACACCTGAGAAACCAGTGGTGGATCAGGCAGGGCACGAGGAGTCAGCTGTACCCCAAATCCCACACATGCCAGGACAGTGAGAGCAGCCCTGCTCCTGCTCCTCTCTGGGCATAGGGGTATTTGTCCTCCCAGCAAACCGTGCACAGGGTGAACTGTGTTAGAGCTCTTGCCCGAAACTGGGGCTTATGCTCATTTTAATTGACCCACTGCTTCGTGTTTTGGAGGAAAATGGTTTGGACACAGCATTGCCAGTGATGCCATGCTTGGCTGGACGAGCCATCTCCCTGTGCCTGGACATCCCAGGACATCCCACACATGCAGGGCATCTTCCCAGGAACCCAAACTGCAGGATTTTGTTTCGTGTTTCACCGGAGCATCTCCGTGGCTGCCGCAGCACACGCCGCTGTGCCCGGGGAGGGACCGGGATGCTCCGGAGCCCTTCATCCCACGGCGCTCCCCGAGCCTGTCACCTCCCGCACGCCTCTGGAAAGCAGCTCTGAAAACTTGGCCGAGGCTCTGGGCAGTGACCCGAGAGCCCTCCCCAGCTCAGGCTTTCCCTGCCTCCGGTCAGAGGGTTTGGCAGCCACAGCCGGGCTCCCGGGAGCGGCTGCTGTTTGCTGCCCGGGACACCAGGACATCCCTTCGCTGCCGGGAGGTCACCGGGATGAGCCAGTGGTGATGAGGTGAGAGGGACATCCAGGTCGGTGCAATGGCAAGAGGAGCTGCTGGAAGCTGCTAAACTGTGAGATTGCAAGACAAAACAACACCCCGCGTCTAGCGCCTGCCTTACCCGGGAGGGATTTTTGGACAAATTGGTGAATTTGTCATTTTTATTTTGGATGGAAGGAGGTGACAACTCTGCCTGAGGGACAAAATCCGGCAGCTGCAGGGGACTGGTAAGTCCCAGGTATTCCAGAGGGCTGCAAAACCTCTGGCACAGCCCTCTGCTCTTTGCCCCTTGTGGTGCCCTCCTGACCCTCCCCAGATTCCCTCGCACTGCCAGGCTCAGCCAAAGGAAGCTGTGCCTAAAGCCCAAGGACAGAGCCTAAAAGAAGCCCAGCCCTGCTAGACTGGGGCTGCAAGATTTTTCCCTGGGGCTGGAAAAAGAAAGAAAAAGGAGGTTGAGGAAGAAGGTGATCACCTTTGCCAGAATTAGCCAGGCAAATTTACACCATTCAGCCAACAGCCATGTGGGGATACACAGGACATCTCAGGGGCTGGATTTGCCTGGGCACCATTGCCATGGTCCCTCCTTCAGCACAGCCTTTCACCAGGCCCGTGGGATGCCAGTGTTCACAGCAGCTGGGACATCAACTCCAGCACACAGGGACAGAGGTCCTGCCCTTCCCGGCGCTGTGAGACATCACTGCCTTTAGCTGCTGTAATGGGTTTCTAAAATTAGCTGCACACTCTGCCCTTGGACTCAAGCAGGACATTTCTCAGTTGTTTAATATCAAAAGTTCAAAAAAAAAAAAAAAAAAAAGAAAAAAAAAGGAAGCAGAGCACAGAAGCCACCCAGTCAATGCATGGCTAAGTTTATTTTATCACTTGTCCTGCAGAACTTGACATCTATTTTAAGTCATTTATGAGAGTACAAGTGTGAATAGCTGCAGAAGTTTTGCAATTCCAAGACACCACATACAACCGCTAAAAAAAGCAAATTTAACCTTCCCAACAAAGCCTCAACAAGCAGCCCACCCTTCCCTGGATCACGTTTCCCAGCTACTGATTTCAGGCAGCCAAAGCTCATCTCCCTTCTATCTGAAGTTGGTAAGTTTATGAGGAGATCCCCAGCTATGGCAGCATCACCCCATCACCCCTCGCTGCCATCTGGGGGTGCTTCCCTTCCGTTTGGGCTCGGTTTACCCCGTGCCAAGTGGGACAGGTGCAGGTTGGTCCCTCGGGGTTTATCCCTGCCTTCACTTTATGAGTATTTTACATTTTGCCGCAGGCCACGGCTCCTATAAATAAACCCAGGCTGCCTGTGGCAGATGTGAAGCCTATTGCTGCCTGCACGCTCTGTTAGAGGCCCCGGCTTCCCAGCAACGGGATTGGGAATAGATCTGAGTCTGCAATGAAATATTAATTGGAAGCAATGCTATTCTCCTGTCTACAGAGGGGAATTTTAATTGAGGACCACGTTAACAAGCTAATACCTTCCCTCACTATGTGGTCACAGTGAGCTGAGGCGAGAATGGGGGTTGCTGGGACCTGCTCTTTTTAATTGGAGCATCTCCTATCATCCCTGTCTTCCTGAATCAACCCAAATTAGCAGCCCAGCATTCATCATCCGGCAAACCCACCACCAGCAATTGCTTTATTTGGCTTGTGGTTTCCTAAAAGAGGCAGAAACACCTCAGCAGGGAGAGTCTGGAGCATCCCTGTGAGATCTGTCCTGAACAGCAGCACTTCCCTTCATGCCCAGTAAGTCCTAACTAGTCCCAGTTATTCCCAAACTGAGGGGTCCACTTCAAGAAGAGCATCTGCTGGTGCCCAGCACTGTGGGCAGGAGGTTCCCAAAGCCAGAGCAAAATAGAAATTGTCAAATAGTACACCACCTGGAAATGCAAGTTCAGGAGGTTGCTTTTTCCCCCCCCATTTCTGGTTAAATTTAGTCCACACAGTGTTGCACTGGACTCGAAACAGGATGGAAGGAGATGTGGATCTGAGAGGAATACCTCTGTTCTTGCATTTTCCACGTGTTTTGGTAAAGACTGAGCTCTCTGGGATATCAGGAGGGCATGGGAAGTGCTGCAGCCCTTCCAGGGAGGGCTGGAAACACTGCAAAACAACTCTCCTTTAGCTGAGGCTTTTGATTTCCAAGGGGAAATTTTTCCAAGCAGGGGGGATCATTGCCTTCATCCTACAAAGCAGAAAGCAAAGCTATAGTAAAGCAGCTGACAGGGGTAAAGGGACAGATCCTGCTGCAGGATGGAGCGGAGCCGGCACCGGAGGGGTCGTGTCCAGCTGTCCCTGTCACATGTCAGCCATGTCGTTCTTGTGGAACTTGTGGAGGTGGTCAGCAAACCTGGGGAAAGGGCAGAGCCACGTTAATCTGCAGCAAGGACCAGAGTGCTTTGGTGGCCGAGCAGGAGCCGCTCCAAAGCCAAGCAGTATCTGCAGTGATGAGCACTGTGCTCTCCTCAGCCACGGGCAGCAGCGCCTGGACCTGCACAGGGATGGATCCACAGCATGGATCTGACCCAGCTCCCCAGGATCTGACCCAGGTCTCCAGGATCACATTTGCCTTTATCAGGATTCCTCCCAGGCAAGGACTGGTCACAGGAAGACATTTGGAAAACACCTGACTGAACACAGGTGGTTGCCCTGTTCAGTGAAGTTTTTCTCATTGGGTTTAAAGCCCAATTAACTGCCCTTGTTTCCAGGCCAGAAGTGCCCAAAAAGTCTGCTGCAAAGCACCATGCTCTGCCCACCAAACCCAAACCCCAGGGCTGGGCTGACCCAGCCTGTGCTCACACTCACTTCTTAGCACAGAAGGCGGTGCAGTCCCGTCCCACGCTCTCGCTCCAGGCTGTTTTGTAGAGCACCTGCAAGGGAAGGAATGTGATCAGCTCTGCTTTCACCTGCCATCCCTGCCCATCCCCACAGCACCCTGTGCCAGCCCATCCCTGTCATCCTATCCTGGAGAGGGTCTCTTGACAACGAGGCAACAGGATGAATAGGAATGGCTTCAAAAGGAAACAGAGCAGGTTTAGATGGGATATTGGGAAAAAAGTCCTCCCTGTGAGGGTGGTGAAACATTGGCACAGGTTGCCAAGAGAAGCTGTGACTGCCCCATCCCTGGAAGTGTTCAAGGCAAGGTTGGATGGGGCTTGGAGCAACGTGGTCTAGGGGAAGGTGTCCCTGTCCATGGCAGGGGGTGGAACTTGATCTTTAAGGTCCCTTCCAGCCCAAACCATGATCCTCTGATCACCAGTGTGGACAACCCCAGTGTGTTTCAGGGATTGCCCTCAGGATGGCCAGGGTGGATTATTTTTGCTGGGCAGTGCTGCTGTGGCTGTGGGAATTTGGGGTAAGGCTCGAGCCTGCACATGGATGGAGATGTGTTTTGGAACAGGCTTAAGGAAGGTCACTTGCTGGCTTGGCTCCCTTTTTCTTTCATGCCACCAGGTTTGCATTCCAAATCTGAGGAGGCAGGAGGCAGTGGTGGGGTTTGGAAAGAGGAAGAAGCCCTCCCATCCCAGACTGATTCATTGAAGCCTTGGGGATTTGTAAGCTGTTGTTATCACCAGGGAAATACTGGTAATACACCCACCAGAAGGCCTCTAAATCAGGGTTAATTAAAGTCTCCTGGGATCAGTGGCAAAGACGTTGCTCCCACCAGGGGATGGAGGAGATGGAGTTTCATCCAAGTCCCCCGTGGGACACACAATGTGTGCCCAGCCCATTCAGTGCAGAGTGCTGGATTTCAGGCCCTTTTGTGTCTAGATGATGTAAGATCATTCCAGCCATGTAATATTTATGAATTTTCCATTTTTATTTATTTTATTTTTTTTTTAGGTTAGAGCTTTAAAGTTTAATGATGTTTAACTTTTTATTTCCTTTGCTCCTTTCCTCCCCAAAATAACTTTGAGATCAAGACAGAAGTATTGTTCTCATTTGTCTTTCATCTCGTTTCATCATTTAATTATTGATGATTTGTTTGGTTGGTTTTTTCCCGAAATGACAAATAAACTCCCAGAAACTGTACAAGGATATAAGGATACAGGAGGAGTTTGCACCATGACAAACTCCCCAGGGATTTGGGCTGGCTCAAACCCCCATTCCTACCAAACCTCTGCTTCTCTATTTTCGACCCTAATGTACAGCTGGGGAAATTTGAAAAGTAGAGAAAAAACAGAGCCACAGGGCACATGAGGAGCATGGGGAGAACCAGAGCTCACACAGAGCAATACAGAGCCAGAGCTCCTCCCTGGAGAGGCAGCAAACAGAACTGAGCTGCAGCGTGGGGGAGGTTTAAGGATGGACCCAGCTATAGGAAAGTGGAATTGCACATGGTCTAGAAACAGGCAGTGTGGGCTCAGGGGGATGTATTTTATCCCTAAAATTGCTTATGGTATTAGAGTCACAATAATTAACCAAAATTTTGCTTCCCGACAAGAAGAGGACTTGGCTGGGAATACACTAAAACCCCATGTGGGCTCCTGGCACAGCAGCATCACAGTCCCACAGCTGTTTCCAGGAACAACATGAACACACAGACAGCCTCCATCTCCTGCCCTTGGGCGAGCCTGTGCCCATCCAGGGTGGGATTGCTGCCCTGTGAAGCTGAGGGGGATATTTATTGGCATGTCCATGTCTCTGCTGAGTCGTGCTGCCCACACTCCTGGCTGCACCATGCCACCGATGCAGCAGCTGTAATGCAACTCACTTGGCATAGCATCCTAAAAAAGCCCAAATCTCCCCTGGATGGGATGCCAGCAGACATTTTAATGGGGTATCCACCTCCTGTGGCCCCCACACTTACCAGGAAGACGAGGCAGTGCAGCAACAGGGTGTAGAAAAAGGCAATGGTACGAGCAGTCTTGTTGGACAGGATGAGCTGCCCCTGCAGAAGAGCAGAACAGAAAATCCCATTTTAACATGGATCAGTGGAAACCACTTCTCTCCGTGCACACATTTGGAGAGACCCTGACCAAGACTGGGGCCCTGTTTCTGCTAGACCCTACATAAACACAGTAAGGTGGGGTGCTTTGCCACCTCCAAGCAGTTATGCTCCTTCAATGTGACTGCACAAGGGCCTGCACTGCCGGCCCAAAATTGCCCAAATGGAGGTGAATTCAGGGCAAACTGTGGTCTTTCCCCCACTGAAAACTGTCCTGGAGGGTTATTTTAAGTTGCTTTACCTCAGCTTTCTCCAGCAGCTCTACCTGCTCCTGCTGTGCCAGCCCTGACTCAGTGCCTGCCTGTGGCTCAGCACTGCTCCAGAGAGAAACCCCAGCAGTAATTAAGTCTTGCACATTTTTAATTCATGAGCTCAAACAACTTGTGATTTGCAGCATCCCCTCACCGCCTCCCCGGCAGGGCAGTGGAGCCAAGGCTGTGCTGGCATTCCCAGAAGCTGGCCCTGGTGTTCCCTGTCTCTGGCTCTGCAAGGTCTGTCTGAAAGAGTCACCCTCCACCTTTGCCAGTCCTGTGTCAGCCCACAGGGCTGTCCAAGCTCTCCCAGGGCTGGAACCCTGCAGGGTTGGGATGATTCGCCCTCCAGCCCCTCATTGTGGAGAGGCCACAGAACCACAGCCAGACCCTGGTGATGTCTGAGCCCCTTTGACACACGACACTGGGGTCCCAATGGGAAAACCTTCATATTCACCCCTTCAAAAGAGCCAAAGTCAGGAGCAGCCACAGTCTGGAAGAGCAACTCGCTCAGGACGGGTCCTGCCTTCCCTCACAGCCACTCTTTATTCCTGCTGTAAAACCCAGGGACTCATTATGGACATAAGCACATTCCCCAGCCGCCACACGGGCTTTCCAAAGCTGGCATTAAAACCCACAGATCTCCCACCAAACCCATTCTGGGCTGAAATCGTCTTTGCTATTCATGGCCACGGCGGAGGCTGCTGTAACAAACAAGATTATGTTCTTAAATATTCCCAAGGAATAACTCCCCTAAGTCAGTTTTTTTGTGAATGCCTTTCATTAATTCTCCGTGGTGCTGGCACGCCACACTATCCATATTCATGTTGGCATTTGCTTGGTTTTTATGCAAATGACAATTCTCCCTTTATTACAAGATATTTCTGTATTCCGGGGCTGCTGCAGACCAGCGGTCTCATGTTATGCTGGATAGCTGGGGGTTAACTCAGCCAAAACCCAATCCTGAGACTGCTGCTAATGTCACAAATTCAAATATAAGTCAGATTTCCTCAATAACCACATTTTTAGCTCAGAAAGTAGCACTCATCCCTAAGAGATGGCAGCTCAAACCTGCAGCGGCAGCAGCAGCTCTTCTATCCCCTGCAGCTCAGGCAAGGACCCTCTGCTGCTGCAGACACCACAGCTCCCCAGTGTTTTCCCTGATGCTTTTTTTGGAAAGAAGAACCAGAGCAGGAAGGATCAGGGCTTGGGAAGAGGTTTTTATGGAGAATGCAATAAGAAACCACTGCATGCTTTGGATGCTGTGCTGTGCGAGGCAGAGCATCTCCCCTGGAGCACAGGACCATCTGCAGCCCCTCACACCCCTGTTCCCCAGTTGTGTGGGGTGCTGGGGCTCTGCAGGGGAGTTTCCTATGAGGGAGGTCAGGCTGAGCAAAGAGGCTTTGTCCCTGGTCAGCCCTTGGCTGGGGATGCAGCTCTGAGCCCCCCTTGCCACACTACAAACCAGAGGAGAGGTGCTTGGAATCATAAAATAGAATCACAGAATTGTGTAGGTTGGAAAAGACATCCAAGATCATCGAGTCCAACTCTTCCCCTAGCAGTGCCAAGGCCACTACTAAATCATGTCCCCAAGTGCCACATCTACATACCTTTTAAATCCCTTTAGGGATGGGGACTCCACCACTGTTCTGGGCAGCAAGGGAGGGAAGTGATTGCTCCTGAACTGAGCCCCAGCATAGCCCCAGTGTGGTTTGCACCCCTGCCTGGGGCAGCAGGGATGGGGTGTGCACCTCTGCCTGGAGCCAAGCCCAGCAGCCCCACTCCCTGTGCAAGCACTGGGCTACAAAACCTCTCACCCCCCACTCGTGCTCAGAGTGCAGCCCACTCACCATGCTCAGTGTGGCTTTATCCCAGGGACTGAGGCTCAGGTACTTCCGCTGGCGTTCCTGCAAGGAAACCATACAAGAAGCTGATTTTTGAGGCTCAAAGGGCTAAATTTGGGGTTTGCAAACCAGGGAAGGAGCTCTGTGACCCAAGATGCTCCTATTTGCCCCCCACCCCCAGCTACAGGGGACATAATCTGGGCACAATGGCTTTCAGTTTTTATTTTTTAAAGTGGATGGAGTTCTAGCGTGCTTTATTCTTGCAGAGCACTATCCCTGGATTTCAGCTGGGCAATGATCCCACAGCAGATGGGAGAGTGCCAGGGGTTTTTCATACCTTCCTGCTGAAGGAGGAGAAGGGGTCCAGACGTTCCTCGTACTGGGAGGAGTAGCGCTGCTCCGTGTCATCCCTGCTGCCACCCTGGGGGAGAAAAGGCAGGGTGAGAACCAGTGGGCACTGGGGTGCAAATGGTGTGTGAACACCCAGCACAGGGACACAGCACCCCCAGCCCCCTGGGCTGCCTCTCTGGAAGCAATGATCCCCACAGGATGGAGCAGCATAGCCCAGAGCTGACCCACAGGGCTGACAGCATCTGGCCCCTTCAGAAAGGAGAAGCACAGCAGGAGCTATTGAACAAAGTCCCTTCCTCATAAAACTGTAGATGGGTTTGGGTTGGAAGGGATCTTAAAGACTGTCTAGTTTCAACCCCCTTGCCATTAGCAGGGACACCTTCCACTAGATCAGGTTGTTACATCAGGGGATTCTTCCATGGGGAGAATTCTGTGTGTTTATTCTGTGTCTCAATATTTTTTGCCCTTTCTGCAAAATGATTGTCATCTCTGTCAACCCAGAGAGCTCCACCTGGACTAGTGCAAATTCCTCTCTCAGTTCCTTTGCTACTGGGTCAGGTAGGAGGGAGAGGTTCAAGAGGAGGAAATCATTCTTTAAACTCAGAGCTGTCATTAGCTGGGCAAAGGGCAACGAAAATGAAGTGAAAAGAAGTGAAAAATTCAGGTGGGTTCAGACAGGATTTTATACTTCTCCTGGGACAGCCCCGGCAGCAGCAAGCCCTGAGGATGCTCGTGCAGCCTGCACATCCCTGCTCCTCCTTCCTCCAACAGAACTGCAGACTCCACACCATTCCTACCCAAACCCAGCCTGGAAATGGCATGGGCACACTCTGGTGCCAGCTCTGCTCCCCCAGCACTGTGCCCTGCACTGCTCTGCCCTACCAGACGTTCCCTGAGCCCTTTCTGGACCTGTTCCTGTGTGCAGTGGGTTGTCCTGCCCGGCCACCACGGCTGGCTGTTACAGTGCTGTGCAAACCTTTGGCAAATATGCCCTCACACCCCGCAATCCGACCCCGCTGCTCACCGTGCTGAGAGCAGCTCCCCATTTAGGGGTCACGAATTCGCCACGGCCTGGCCTTATTGAATGATCTTTGATGAGTATTTTTAACGTGTCACATGCCTGATTAGGGGCTGAATTATGCAATCCCCCCCGGCGCTGCTGCCACGGAGGGTTTTGCTCTTTAGCTCATGTCAATGGCATGCAGGGGTTGCCTTGTGGCAGTGGATAAACATGGGTATGATATTCCGCAGGAGAAACGGGAAAAAATGTCAGAGGGGATGACCCAGCGTCATCACTGAGACATAAATAAAGGAACCAAATAAGGTCCTTCACAGCTGTGGGAGTTTCCCATCCTCAAATGGTAATTAAAATACCTGTCAATAAAACAGGCTCGGTCCAGGCAGCATGGAGGAGAGGGAGCAGAGAGGGGGTGGGATGGCAGGGAACTGGTGTCCCCGCCTTTGGTGGCACTTTTGCAGTTGTGAGGAAAGCCTGAGGTCAGGACAGCCTGACTCCAACCAGGGAATTGATTGCAATGGAAAGCTTCCTGGCAGCCCAACCTGCCTGCAAAACCCCCATGATTTCCAGGGATGAGCTTCCCAAGGGACATAGCACGAGCAGAGCAGGCTGCAGCAAACTCTGCTCCTCTTCCTTAGACTCCTCCTGGTGTCACTAGGATGATTTTGGGCTGGTTTCTTCTCTTGTGGGACTGTCTGCCTTCTGGCTGCTCAGGGAGAGCTGGCTACAAGAAGTTCAGGGTGCTGGGGAAGGAGCACAGGTAGGACAGGATGATTTTCCAGGCTCTCACTGCAGGGATTTATTGCAGGAGGTCAGCCAGAACCAGCCACAGCCTGCCTGCTGGAGCATCACATTTTCAGCAGTGAGCATGAAAGGGGGTTGCAGCAGCTCTTTTAGGGAGGAAATTTGAGCTTCTGGCTTCAAAGATGTCAGACACCCTTCAGCACCGTTCAAAACTGCCTTCCCAGCAGGAAGGCTGGGTCCCTGCTCCTCTAGATTGAGCATTTCATCCTTTTCCACCCCAATTAGCTTGAATTTTCCAACTTTAATGCAGGGTGCACGTGTGTCCTGTGCCAATTTTCCCGCTGCTCCTGTGGGACAATGGTCTGAGTCCACGTGTGTGAACCCAGCATGGACGGACAGACAGACAGACACTCACCCGGCCGGGGTAGCTCTGCAGGAACTTGATCTTCTCATAGAGCTTGATGTTGTCAGCTCTCAGGTTGTCCAGCTCGCTCTGCAGGGCGTGCACCGTGTGCTGCATCATCCGGTTCTCCTGCAGCAAGGGGGAGGCAAAAATGGGATCTAACCAGGCGGGAGGCAGGAGCTGGGGTGACTTGGTGCATCCAGCCAGGGTTCAGTCCCTTCCCAGGATTTAAAATCCCCTGGCTTTGAACCAGAATTGCTCCCAAATCAAAACTGTCCCAGGTGTGGTGGAATGGGGCTCCCAGTCCTGAATGGTGAAGAAGCACAACCCTCTGTGGCCAAAGAAGGGCAGCCAAGGCGGCTCTGGGTGGCTTTGAGCTGAGACCTGGCCCCCTTGGGAGGTGCAAAGCCAACCTGATGACTTTGAGAAGGTTATTTTGAGCTGTACTTCAGTTTGGATTTTCACCCCAAACCACATTCCCTCCATCCTTTTTCCATGGCACCCCCAAATGCTGTGCCAGGTGGCCAAGCATGTGCAAAGTCACAGAGATTTGGACCTGCCCTTGAACTGGAGCAACATGGATGTGCTGGGGGAGGTCCTGCAGCCCCCACAGCTCCCTCTCCACCAGACATACCCCCTCGAGCTCCTGGTTCCTGGCCCGGAAGCGTTCCCTCTGGCTGGAGATGATGGAGAGGAGCGAGTCCACCTGCTCCTCAGGGAATGAGGTGCCAGGGGATGGAGGGTGACCTGTGGATAAGGTTTGGCATGAGAGATGACCTAGAAGATGCCCACCATCCACCCCAGGGCTTGCTCAAGGTCCTCCCTCTAACACTGTGGACCTTGGGGGCCCTCCTGTGCACAGTTATTGCAACATAGACTAAAATTTATGGTTTTTTTTTTTCCATTTTTTTAGGGATTTTTCCTGGAAATGGACAGGGAGACCAATTGCAACCCATGGCAGCCTTTCCCTGACCACAACCCTCCCCATCCATCCCTGCCAGACTCTCCTGTAGCTTCTGCAGCAGTTGCAGCCCTAAAAAGATCCCCAGAGCCACAACCAGCCCCTCTATCCACACTCTTCTCTCCCCTACCCCGACCCCACAGCCATCACCAGCTTGCTGTGCCCAGTTTGTGGGTGCCCCATATGGTTGCCCCCCACGATGGGGCTCTGTGGGTGCCTGGGGGTGCTGTGGCCAACCCTCCCTGCTCTTCCTTTCTGGCAGTGGGAGGCATCCACAGCCAAGGAGAAACATGTCCCCAAGGCCGTGACTCAGCCCGGCTGCACAGAGCAGCTATTCATAGAGCAGGATGGGTGGCTGCAGGTTGTTTGGCTTGGTGGGACTGTTGCTGTGATATTGTTTATTGGGTGTTTTCAAAACCTTTCAAAACAAAACAAAAAAGTCAGAACAACCACCCCCCCCAAAAAAAAAAAAAA
>VXBX01004959.1:234904-246100 GCA_013400415.1 Scytalopus superciliaris
TTTTTTTTTTCCCAGAGTAGCCAAGAGTTGTTATTTTTTTCAGTTCATTTTCTCCTGCAGATCTCAGTGCAGGAGCTGATGTAAAGGAAATGCTTCACTCGCTGGCTCCGGAGGGGTTTGGTGCAGGAAGAGCAGGAGGCAGAGCACAGGGTGTTTGGTTCAGCCTGGGTTCACCAGCTCAGCACGGGGCCAGGCCTGGCACGTGCCTTCTGCACCACCTCGGGAGCAGCTGGAGGGTGGACGAACCATGCCCAGCATGGGAAACCCATCACTGGCCCCAGTGAAGGACACGCTGAGCGGGTGATGCCAGTGCTGGCTCAGGAGCATCCTCATGCTGCCATCCCTGGAGAGGTGACCACCCCCCAGCACAGCCCCAGCTCTGCACCCGCCTCTCACCGTAAAACAGCGCCGTGGCCTCCTTGATGGGCTCAGGGATCGTCTCCAGTCTGGGGCTGGCTGCACCCTGGGTGGCACAAGCAGAAGTGATTAAGCATTTCCCACCTTCCCAAAGGTGCCCGGTCAAAGCAAACACCTCCTGGGTCCTTCTACTGCCCCAACACTGCACCCATGATACACTCTGCAAGCATCAGGACTGAGCCAACGTGGAGAGGCTGGTGTTCAACCTCAAATCCCAGCCTTTGCCCAGGAAGGAGAAGGGCTGGGTGGTTCCTGGATGCCACTGCCACCACCCCTTCCCAACCAGCACCACCCCATTGCAAGGGCACCATGCAAACCTCTGCCGGGTGAGCTGTCAGGAAGACAGAGAAAGGAGGAAAACTAAGAAGAAATAAAAAAAAAGGAGGTAAAACAGCCTCCAGGCATGCTGCTGACCCTCCAGCAGTGACAGTCAACCCCTGGGGACATTGGCAGGGGTCCCTGCCCACTGCCAGGGCGGGGGTTACCTCTGCATCCGGGCGATGCACAGCAGACAGGGCTTGGATGGTGCTGAGGTCGTGCTCCAGCTTGGCCACGAGCTCCTTTTGTCCAGCCAGTGTGGACACAGCCTCGGTCAGCTGGATCTGCAGCTCTGCACAGCGCACTGGAAAACAGAGCCAGGGCTGTCACAGGGCAGCCCAAACCCCACACCGTGCCAAGCACACACCAAAACGCTGAGAAACTCCCACCAGAGCCAACTCATGAGCAGCAACCCTGTTCTCTCCTTATTTCTGAGGGCACAGCACAATCCCTGCTCAGGACCAGAGGTGATGCCCCAAGGTAGGCACAGTCCCTGGGCAGGACCAGTGCATGTCCCAGTGCCAGGGGCAATGAGAGCAGGCAGCTGCCTCAAAGGCATCAGAGAGGTATTTTTGGTGCCTCAGGCATACCTGGCTGGGCAGAGTGGGGGGGACCTGGAGAGGGATAAAGCCCACAGATGGATCCCCAGGTCTGGTCTGCACATGATGGAAGAGGCTCTGGGCAGCCCATCCCAGGCTGTGGGTGCTGGGACAGGCACTCATGGGATGGATGGTGACTGTGGGGGGCTGGAGTAGGGTGGGGGACATCTCCCAGGAGGGGCTCAGATGGGATTACTCCTGTCCCAGGCCAGGCTGTGCAGTCCCAGCATCCCCACTCAGCCAATTTTCTACAAAGGCAGCCTCTTTCCAGTCGCCCCCCAGAGTAAAACCCACACCCTAAACCACAACAGGCACTGCTGGAATGCTCCAGGAGCAAAACAAAAACCTCTCCTTCCCCTCATATAACCCTGGCCCAGATTGTGAAGCAACAGAAAGATGTGCTGGAGCCAAAATGCAGCTACGGCGAGAGGCACAGGACCAGCACTGCGGGGCAAGCTCCATGCTCCGTTGGCAAATCCATCCCCAAATTGTCCTGCAGCAGAAATGGGCTTGTTTCACCCTTCTCCCTCACTGCCAGCAATGTCTGGGCCTCTCCCTGGCTGAGAAACCTGCTCAGCTCCAGGTTCAGGGCCAGCACTTTGCACCGCCAGCGTCTCCACCGCAGGGATGCAGGATATGTCCCTCTGTGCCTGCATTTCCAGGTGGGTGAAAGCTCAGGTTCCAGCTGTTCCAGTCCCTCCCTGATAATTCCTTTTGTAATTATTCCCCTAAATTCCAGACAGCTGGAAGGCAAAAGAAATCCTTGTTTATCCACAGCCAGGGAGCAAGAAATGCAGAGGCATGTTGCTGGGGGGGGGGAGGGGGAGGGCAGAGAGGGCAGGTTGGTGCCCCCCAGAGCTCCTCCCCTCTCTGAAGCCTTCAGGTGAGCGGTGCAATTGGGGTGCAGCTCAATTCCAGCTCACCCAGTCCTGCCAGGCTGGGAGTTGCTCTGTGAACCTCAAAACTGGCTGTGGAGGGGGGTCCTTGCACAGGGTGTGATGCCCTGGCCGGGGGGTTGGACTGAGAGCAGCAGCGATGGAGGCTTGAACAGAGTGATGCCCAAAGCCAACGCTGCTTTCCCAGGAAGCAGGGGCTTTCCTGGTGCAAATTCCCCCCCTTTTTGTGTAGATGTTGCTCCTGAGGACGGCAGTAGTGGGGTAGTGTTTGGTCCATAAATAAGACCTTTAAGATCAATCTAAACAATTCCATTACATGAAACACAATTCTTGTGTTTATATCACAGAACTACAGAGTGTTTTGGGTTGGAAGGGACCTTAAGTCCCATTTCATTCCAACACTACTGCCATGGGCAGGGACTCCTTCCACTAGCCCAGGTTGCTCCAAGCCCTGTCCAACCTGGCCTTGGACACTTCCAGGGATGGGGCAGCCACAGCTTCTCTGCCCAACCTGTGCCAGGGCCTGCCCACCCTCACAGGGAGGAATTTCTTCATAATATCCAGTCAAAACCTAGACTAGATAAATTTCTTTCAGTTTAAAGCCATTCCCCCTTGTCCTATCCATGTCATTCAGAAGGATCAGGGCTCTCTGCAGGGAAAGCAAGGTGACACACGCTTTGGACACAACACATGGATTTATTTCCTCAACCCCCCACCCCCATATTTACATTTTATAGACCCCCAAAAAGAGGCTCAAGATGGAGCAGAAGTGGTTGTGCTAAAGGCACATCCCACTGGAGGTCAGTGTTTCTCCAAGAATGGGGAATCACTGCCTGCTCCAAAACATGGGTGGCCTGATGCAAAGTACTTGCATTAATAAGTTTTGGAAGAAGAAAACCTCTTCCCTACAGTTAATTATTCAATTGTCTGTCTTTTTAAATTGCATTAAAGTGTAATTGGGAGGCTATTACTGGCCAAACAGGGGCTGTGGGGCCCAATTCTGCACGAGGCAGGGCTGAGCATCATGCCCAGGCTGCACCATGAGGCTGCCCGGGGCAGGACACATTCCCTGCCTCCCACCCTGCCCAAAAACCCTCTGCAGAGCTGAGCTTTGGCATCCTGCAGGAGACCCGAGCCCTGGATCCCATCTCCTGAGTCTCTCCTTTTGGCTTTTGAGTTACGTGGACTGAGTTTTTTTCAGTTTGCTTAAGAGAAAAAGGGGTCACCAAAGAAACAAATCACCCAGTTTTAAAGGAATCTTCTTTCCCTTAAGTTTCCCTCGACCTTGGCCAGTCTTCTACAAACCATCCAGGAAAACAGAAAGGACTGGAACCATGTCTGACACTGCAAGCAACCAAATGCACAGAGCTTCTCTCTCATCTCTCTGTCAGTATCACTCCTCACAGTTGGTTTTCGGTGGGTTTTTTTTTAATCATAACTTTCTTTATTCAAAGGGGCCGTGGCCACCCGCGGGCTCGTCACTTCTCTGCCAGTGACTCTTCACCTCCAGCAGCGGGTGGACTCCTCTCCCAGGAAGGCAGGTCAGCCTGAGCATTGAGATCCAGCAAAAGGAAACCTGCCTTTGTCTTCCCTGAGCTGCTGTGCTGGAAAACCTTTGCTCTGACCCCTCAGATGTGCAAATACCTCAAACGCTGCGGAAGACGGAGAGGTACTGCAGAAGATAATGGGACAAAGAAGGTGAAGCTCTGGGGAAACTGGGTTTTAAAGCATGTAACTTTAGCCTCAAACTCTGCCTTTTGAGGTTATGGAGAAGCTGGGCCTGACATCCATTGCCTCACGGAGAACAGTGATGAAGTGCAGCCACTGGGCAGGACACGCTGGCAGAAGCCACCTACCTGGGCTGGTGCCACACTCCAGTGCCACCTTGGCACGCACAGGAAGGTTCAATTTATCCTTGTCTGACACACAGAAAATGAGAAGCTGAGACTGGACTATTCCCATCCCTGGAAGTGCTCAAGGCCAGTCTGGATAGGGCTCTGAGCAACCTGGTCTGGTGGCAGGTGTCCCTGCCCACGGACTTTGGTGACCTTTAAAGGTCCCTTCCAACCCAAACCATTCGAGGATTCAGTGCTGTCTTGCCCCAGACTGAACGTGTGATCAGAAAGAGCCTCTGCTCAAAGGACATGCTCTAAAGAGGACATCTGTTCCTCCAACCCCACTGCCTGAGAAGCACAGCCATGGATGGCACTGCCACGGGTCGTGTTTCTGGAAATAATAACCTGTCTGAGGGCACGTGGCGAGACACGAAGGTGCCTCTCACAGAGAGGAAACAAAGCGGTCCTGAACTGAGAATAAAAGATTCAGATGAACCTCATGCTTCTTCCCCTGTGGACAGCCCTGTCAGTCCTGCACCACTCCAAAGCTGCAGGTTATTGAGGAAAACAGTCCCCAGAGTCTCTGTGGGCACGTTTTGGGGGGAACAGGGAGCCTGGCAGATGCAGGGACTCAGCAGCAGTGCCTGTGAGACCACGAGCTCGGCGCTGCCACGGAGCAACAGCAACTCTGACTCCTGTAACAAGCCCCAGCATTTGGGCTCCCTTGGCAAATCATCCAAAATAAACAGCATCTGTTTTCACAGATGGAGAAAATTAAGATATACTAGCAACTTAGTTTGAAGTTATAAGGCCAGACATAAATAAATGAGAGGCAATCTTTCCATAAGATGGTGGCTTGATTACTGAGGATACAGACAGATGAATAAATCACCTTGGGGTGAGATGGGCTGTAACTTGCTACACATCCATGAGGCTGGTGTAACTGCTCATGTATATCCTCTGAGCCTGAAGGAAATGAGAGGTAAGTGCTGTTGCTGAAGGGATCAGGGTAGGAGCACACACATGGGCAGTTATGGCAAATTAGCTGATGCTCTCCAAGTTCACACCCCGATTTGCCTTGTGGGGGCTTTTTAATCTCCCTCCCTTACTGTCTGGCCTCCTCAAATTTACATAACTGTAAAAAAAAAATAATAAGAAAACAAGCCGAGAAGTGATGTGGCACGCTGGGAGCTTTCTTTGAAAAGTCATCTGAAGTGCAATGAAACCCAGAACTTCAAAGGTTTTCAGTGCATTTTATTGACTGGAAGGAAGATGATGGTAAGATAACTAAAACCTTAGAGTACCTTGGCGTGATGGCTCAAAGCTGGAGGCTCACTCAACACAAACACGGGTGTCTGAGAGTGCCAGGACAAGGAGCAGAAGCCAAAAGAAGCAGCAGGAAGCAGAGTCTACCACGGGCCCTTTGATTTTTCCAGCTCATTCACCTCTCCCCATGGTGGGCCACTCCAGATCATGGCTGGGCTGCTGTGGACAGTGACTTGGAAGTTGAAATCATGGTTCATCACTATGCAGAAATAAGTGCCAAGACTTCTTGGCAACACTGTCCAGGAGCCTTTTCAAGCCAAGAAAGCCTTACCTGCAGCTCCACCTGATGCCAGAGCTCCCAAGGTTTATACACAAACTAAGGCACAGTTTCAGGCTCTTGAAATACTTGGGATTTACATTTTAGGGAAGTCTGAAAAAGACTATTATTGCCCAAAGTCCTGCTCCCCTTCCAGGTGAGATGAGTTGATCCTGAGCTTTGGAGCTGAAGGGATGAGTGGGACATGGTCAATACACTGCAGAGTCAATCCTGGATGCACGAGATTATTTTCTCTGCCCTTTTTTCGGTCTATGAAGATGCCCAGGAAGGAAGATCTGAGCCAAAATACTTCCTGCAACAGGAAGGTTATACAGCCTGATGGATCTAGTTCTGCCTTGACCTTTTCATGGTGAGGGACAGCATTTCTGCCCAGAGTGCGTGGGAGTCACTCAGTCTCTCTAAACTTTGTGCAAAGCCTTTTCCTTGGGGCCACCATTGCTGGGAGCTGTCAGTAGGCTGAGAAAAAGGACAAGGAGGCAGGGAATGCTTGAACATTTCCTTTCTATAAGGCATCAGAGCCCAGTCTCTGCCCCTCTGAGGTGCATCTCACCTCATATAAGGCAATGGAAAATCACTGTCATCCTAAGGGGTACAGTCTTCCAAGAGTCTCCCAAGAGTAAATAAAGATATTGGAGATCAAGTGCTCCAGAGATCCCACCAACACTACAGAAGTCACACAAGAACTGGGCTTTTGGGACATTTTAAAGCAACTTCTCTAGAAATCTCCAGGGATGAAGGAAAGGTCAGTCAGCTGTAAGAGCACCTGAGTAGCCAAAATGCCTGGATTATGTTAGACTGGGGATCATCTTATCCTGCAGTGTTACTTATGGGTAGCCATTGGCTGTCCCAGTTTACCTGTACCTGCCATGACATCATTCGTGATCAGACCTGCAAGCTTCCTGAAAGGGCAAAAAAAGCAAGGGGATGATGAGAAGAAAGGAACAACGTCATCTCTAAAAGCCATCTGCAAGTTCTAGCACAATCTATGAGGTCTTTAGGCACAGATATCAGCCCTGGAAAAGCTCCAGGAGTGAAGCAGTGAGGTTCCCCTGCAGATACAGAGACTGTAAGCACAGACAGCAAGAACTTCAGTGATGTCCTTCAGGGATGGTGCAGAAGATGAGCAGTGCCAGACAGCAAGGGCTGGGACTGGCACCAGCCAAGACCAAATCTGCTCCGTCTAAACTTCATGTGCTGTCAAAAAGACAAGGAGAAATGGGGACAATGGAAAGCAGATCATATCTGACACCCTGAGAACAACACTTGAGACTTCATCTGCCCAAGAGACAAAGGGTTGGGAGCACAGGGGAAAGTCCTCCTGCCCCAGCTGCCACTCATTCCAACACATCAACATCCTCCTGAGTCCCTGCAGCCCTTTAGGTCAGTGCCCTCAGGGTCACCTTGGAAAGTGGCCTTGGGGAAGAGCAGAAGGAATCACTGAACTGCAGTGTGGTAGGACCAGGGGTGATGGTTTTCAACTAAAAGAGGGTCAATTTAGATGAGATCTAAGGAAGAAGGAGTTCTTTTATGGTGAGGGTGGGCAGGCCCTGGCACAGGCTGCCCAGAGAAGCTGTGGCTGCCCCATCCCTGGGAGTGTCCAAGGCCAGGTTGGAAGGGGCTTGGAGCAACCTGGGCTAGTGGAAGGTGGCCCTGCCCATGGCAGGAGATTGGACTTCATGACCTTTAAATGTCCCTTCCAAACCATTCCATGATTCTATGGGTGCCTGCCCCACAGCAGTCACCACCCAGCTCTCTGGATTTCTCTGCCAGCTGCTGGCACAGGAGGTGCTGCAAAATTTTTTCTCCCTCCCCTCCTTTCTTTTCACATTTTAAGGGCCTGCTGGGAAGGGAAGGTTTGAAGGATTTCTCCTTCCCTTTCCTCCTGGCCCAGCCACTCCAAAATAAACAGCCCACAGCAAAGAAACACAGTCCTGCTTAATAAATTCACCCTGTAAGGATCGAGATTTCATAGAGGAAGGGATTATTTCCAAGGGTACTCAGATAATTACATGGGTAACTAGGAAGAGTTCAAGAAAACAGTTTGAATTTTCTTATCAGTTTCCCATAGCTTGGAGCAAAAAGAAAATAAAATGCTCTACTGTAATCAAATAATGTTTTCTGAAGCCCTCTGTTGGCAAGAACACAATTTCTTCACCACTTCCATTAAAAGAGAAATACTTAGGAGAAAATTACAGCATTTCCAAATGGAAAGAAGTGGGGCCCAAAAACACCCTGTCAGCCACTCACAGTTCCTTACCTGGTGGGAATGGGATGCCATGTGGAAAAACATCCCCCTTCCCACTGAAAGACAACAGTGCCTCTGGCTCATGGTGGGGCAGGAATGGGACCATGGGCAGTACCTGTGGCACCGAGGTGCCAACTTACTGCTGCACCCAAGGATCCAACAAACAAGGACTCTTCCCATTAATCCAGCAAATCCCTCTAACACTCCTATTAGGATTTCACCCATCCAACCCCAGCAGCAGCTCAGGAGCAGCAGTGAGAGTGTCCCAGTGCTGGCCAGAGAGGGTCTGTGGGAACACACAGCTCACACTCCTCCCAAAAAGGGAGATTTTCAACATCCTTTTGAAGGGCTGCCCCAATGAACCTACCACAGAAGATCCAACTATCTCCATGGAAGATGGTAAGGATCTGCTCCTGACCTCTCACATGCATCCCTGTGGTTTGGGTTGCCTTCCTAGTTGCCCCAGAGTAAACTTTAGGAGAAAAAGGCTTGAGAGAACAGCCTGGTTTTAGCCCAGCTGTTGAATTTTGAGCTACAATGACCCTTCTCCAGCCTCCCCCATACCAGGTCTGTGCTTTCACAATTATAACACATCCTTAGCCTATGACCACGTGTGTGATTTTAGGAGTTCTATTCCGATGCCACCTAAAGAAAAGTGCAGGTTACAATACAAAAATTAATGAGCCTCAGTCATAGCTTTGAAAGTGCAGCTGTTTAGCAGCAAGTTTAAAAAAGATTAGGGTCAAATTATACACAATAATGCCATTTATAGCAATGAACAGTTGGACCAATGGTTAAAAAGAAGGGGGGAAAAAAAAGAGTTAAGCCTTTCCATCATGTGGAACAATCCCTCACAGACGTTTCAAAAACAGAAAACACATATATAATAAAGGAATGCACTAAATAGCATTTTTGATACATTTTGAAGAGAATCCCCCCACTCTTGCAGGACTAATTGAAGCTAAAGATGGCAAAGACACACACTGGACACCAACAAGGACTTGGGGAAGGTGCCACCCTCACCGGGGTGCCTGGTGGGGAAGCCCAGCCTGACCCTCTGCTCTCCAGGACACAAGAGTTTACAGCCTGGGAGGAGAAATATGGCAGGGATGCACTGCAGGGGACGATGAAAATCAATGGAGGGCCCCCAAAATAACCTTCAATTCACCAAACCCCAGACACAGGCGTGCCAGGTAAGGACACACACACACACACACACACACACACACACACACACACACTCTCTGCCTCACCCCCACAGCATCCAAGCCAGCAGTTCATTCCACTATTTTAAAAATATAACCCCACTGATGGGTTACAACATCTGTTCCTTACCAAACTTCAAACTCCTGACTCTGTAAATACTGAGAATATTTATAGGAACAACATCTAAGGCACTGGATGAGGAATTTCTTTTCCTATAAAGAATCTGTAAAAATAAACAGCGAGCCAAGTATCTGGGAATATTCTTTTACATTTTCACTTTTGAATCTAAAGCATTTCTGACCTCAGATAACAGAATTTAATTCCTTTAAATCAGCTGATATATTGTTACAGTGCTCCAAACAATCCCCCTTTGTAGCCTCAAACCCAGACCACATATTTTCTGTCTAAGAAGCTGGGTGCCCACCTCCCACTGACGGCATCACACTTGGATTTCACTGAAAAAAGGATACAGTTTGGATATTTGACACTTGGATATTTAAGATATTGAGAACACACACACACACTCCCCTCAGGAATCGATACACAGAAAGTAAATTTTCCTCCCCTGGCCAAACAAAAATCCCACCAAACCATCCCCTTGAGCCCTTTGGGCATGACCAAACCAGAACCACAATGTAAATGTTTGCTGCTTGGACTCAGGTCTCACCTCGATAAAAGACAAGCCCACGCGGAGTTGTGTTTGTATAAAAGATATTTACTTCAATTATCACACCTAGGGTGCTAGTGAATAATAATAATAATACATCGTGTGAGTTTCATACAGTGATATTGCTTCTCCATATCATATAGGGACCGTTGTACAGTGCTGAGAACAAACATTATATGGCTAAACCAAACAAAGACAGAAACAATGCCGTCTGCTGACGAGGGAGCGCTGCCCTGCACTGCCAGCCAGATAAACTCTTACTTTTTATGTTTAAACAAATACCAAGAAATAAAATGTTACAAAAGATGAGTCACAGCAACACAATGTGGGCTTCTCAAAGCTACTTGTACAAAAAAAAAAAAAAAAAATAATGACAGGTTTTTTTTATTTTTTGGTCAATTGGGTCTTTGTGAGGATCTTTTTTTTTTTTTTTCCTTTTTTTAAAATCTGTGATTGTGAATATAACAAACAAGCTCTAAAAACATCTAAGACTTAGTGCGTTACAGAAAAAATATAAAATACTGCTAAAAATGTAAGACACCACAATACACTGGGGTAAAAACTGAGCTTATTATTAAAAAAACAAAACAAACCAAAACAAAAAAAAAACCAAAAAAAAAAAGTTCTCAGGAAAAAGTACACCACTTTCTGTTCGAGTTCATCTTGTGCTGTGTTAGTAGTCGGGGCATTTCCAAGGTCTGCCCATTCTCATGGCAAGTAGTTATTGCACAAATGCAAAGAGTTAATTTTTTTAATTAAAAAAAAAAAAAAGAAAAAAAAAAAAAAAGGGACACGAGGGAAACAATTAAAAAAAAAAAAAAAAAAAAAAAAAAAAAAAAAAAAAAAGACCAATCCCCCCCTCCCCAGCCTCCACCTGCTTTGGGATCGACATCCAAATTCCTACGTGTGACATTCTCGCAGCGTTTCCAGCAAGGAACGGGAGAAAATGCTTTTCACCACAGAAATGCATAGAGTATTCCCAGAGGAACAACCTTCTGTTTGGCAGAGCTTATCCAGCAGTTACACGAGGGCTTTTTTAATCTCAGTTTCTTTTCCTTTCGGGCTGCGCCAGAAGGAAAAAGAAGCGGGAGCTTCACCGGGCGGTTGTTTCGGTGGGACACCCTCCAAAGGCAAAGTGCAAAGTTGCCCCCCGACCCACGGCAGGGGTGCCGTGCCCTGCAGCCGGCCCGGCACCCCCCACCTCTGCCCGGGGTTGCAGTCTGGCTCCTGCAGCTTCTCCCTCGCCAGGGAAAGCCTGTCTGAACGTGTCTGGACACTGCAAGGAAACTAAACCCCCCCTCTCCGTGACACAGATCGAAGCACGACGTGGCTCTCCAGGGCTCGCCCCAGGAAAAGCTGCTGCTGCACAAGGTGAATTATGATTTTTCTCCTTTTTGCCTTTTTTTTTTT
>VXBX01004959.1:253999-296668 GCA_013400415.1 Scytalopus superciliaris
TTCCGAAATCATCTATTGTTAGTTTTAAAGATATGGCAATAAAGGAGTCTAAATTAGCAAACTTGTAGAAGCCATAACTGATAAAACAGCTTATTGAAAAAAGGTGGCAGTAATGCACTCTATGTGTGCACAAGTACGTAAGAAAATACACAGACGTATAAAATTGCACGCACACACTCACGCACACACATCCTTCCACACACCTCTATGCTCACGCATATACATATAGACAACAGGAGGAGTTAGAGACAAGTTAGAATTTGATTTGTACTTTGATCAGCCCTAACCTGTGCACAAAATAATGGGAAAAAAAAAAAAAAAAAAAGAAAAGGGCTGTATTTCTGCAGGGCTAGACTGGGACTCGAGAGCACGAAGGTTTTGGTTTGGAGTTTGGGCTGCTTCCATCCTGGCAGGAGCCCGTCTGGTCATTGCCATGTACTCTTTATCCACGCAAAAAATAAGCTTCCCACAACTAAAACGTATTTAAAATCAGTGCTCGTGGTGGGAAGAGAGTCAGTAAATGGCCACCAACAGCAGGAAAGGGGCCGGATCTGCGGCAGCTCCAGTCCCTCTTAGTGGTGCGTGACAGCGATCGGACACGTGAACTGCTTTCCCAAGGATTCCAGGGCAGCTGGATATTCGGGATACGGGCTACGCCCCCGGAGTAGCGGCTGAAATGTTACTGGCCAACGTTTTTGGAGCGAGCTGTCTTTGCTGAAAGGAAATGCTGTACGCTATGAACCAAGTGAAATGATCAAGTACATGCTGTTTCTAAGTTGTCTCCTAAACCTCCCAGATATGAGGTCTGATCAGCGTGCTCTGTGGTTAGAGGTTAAAAAGCAGATTATAAAATACCTAGACTCAGATTTTTTTTTTTTTGTCCTGATTTGGCCTAAAATGGAGTGTATTAAACAAATTCTGGGCTGCAAAAGACCAGAATCAGTTAAAGCTATGAAACAATGTGCACTACGTGTCAATATTCTATTTCACTTACAAGAAAACACTAAGTCAGCTACCACAAATTAAGATATTTTCCTGATGTGACTTTTTTTTTTTGTTTTGTTAAAAAATATGTGGAGTAAATGTGTTTTTTCTTTTTTAATTCAAAGTTTCAAACAACAAGATTCTTTTCTTTTCTTGAAAATATGTAGGAATCCAAACTAGTGTGTTTAGAGTCGGTTGACTGTGCAATCTCTTAGTGGCAACTGAACAGCTACAAAAAACTTTCTTTTTTTTTCTTTTTTTTTTTGAAAAATCTCCCCCTTTTTCCTGGTTTAAGAAGATAATAGTGTATTATCGCTCTGTAGCCATTAGATGGCAGATAAAAAGCCCCCTTTTAATATGTGGGTTTGATTTTTTTTTTTAAGGTTTTTTTTTTTTAAAGTGTTTTTTTTTTTTTTTGGTTTTTTTTTGTGTGTTTTTTTTTTTTTGTTGTTTTCCTGTTTTTCATTTTTTTAAAGCCCCACACCAAAGAGGAGGGCACAAGGCAAAGCTGTATGAGTTATTCCAGAAATCGTGGAAATCACTTAGGGCAATAATAAAAACACTTCAGGGTACAAAAAAGCTTGACTACACATTTCAGTTTTCTTCCTCGAAAACACAAACATAAATTGGGCTTAACGCTCCTTTTTTGATTTCTATATGCACCTTGGCCTATGGCGTTTTTGCCCTGTGGCCCGCAGGGCGGTTAAGTGCGAACACAATAAAACCAGTAGAGGTCCAGTTTGACTTCCCAGCTCTCCCGAGTTGGGCCAGTTTAATCTCAAAACTCCCACTCCACGGCCTCTTCCCGACTCGCCGCCTTCTCCAAGCGGTGGATGATGTTGTTCAAGTTGGCCGCTTTCTTTTTCCTCAGGGAGCTGTCTCGCGTGTTCCTGGAGCTCGCCGCCGCCTCCGAGAAGCCGAACAAGCTCTGGAGAGAGTTGGCTTTCTGCGAGCCTGCGGCCGGCGTCGAGCTCGTACTTGGCACACTGGAGGCTTTCTCCGAACTTCCTTTCGGCTTGTAGGAGCTCTCCCCCGTAAGGACTGAGGTGGAGGCAGCTGAGGTAGAGGCATCCCCTTCCGTGGCAGAGTTTGGCAGTGTCTCCAGAGCCTCGCCCGGGCGCCGCGGTGCCGCCGGGGAGCTCTGGCGCGGTGCTCTGAGCCGGCCCTCGTCGTCGGTGTCCTCCAGGCTCTCCGCCTGGAGCGGCTCCGCTCTCTCCGAGGACCGGGCGCCTCGCAGTGCCTCTTCCCCCGCCTCGAGAGCCGGCTCGGCGGGCCCTCCCTGAGACTTCGCGGTTGCATTGCTGTGCTCCTCCGCCTCCGGGCCGCTCGGCTTCCCCTCGGGAGCGCCCTCCGCGTCCACGCCGTCGCAGCTGTCCCCCTCGGAGCCGTGCGCCGCCCTGCCGCTCCTGCCCGAAGGGGAGTCGCTTGACCCGGCCTGGCTCTGGCTCCCGGCTTGGATCTCCTCAATGAACAGCTCCCGGCGGATGCGAGACCTGCGAGACAGGGGAGAGGGGGGTGAGACTCAAAGTGCCTCTTTTCATGGGATTCGTGGAATTGTGAAGGCTGGAAAAGACTCCCAAGTCCAACCTTAACCAAGTACCGCCACGCCCACTGAACTGTATCGCTACCTTGACTGACTTCTGGACACTTCCAGGGATGGCGACTCCACCACTTCCCTGGTGGGAAATGTATTTGTATTTTTCACAAAAAAAATATAAAGGCATTTCTAGCAGATCCAGAAGAGAATGCCTTGTAAATACCAACACCTTGCAAAAACCCATTCAGAACTCTTCCAGAAATGAGCCAGTCTGCCTAAACAAAAAAATAAACCAGGAAAAACTCTGGACAAAGCCCTTGGAGTTCTCCCTGACAGCAAGGAGAAATGAAGATGTGATGAAAGCGCTGTGGGGAAGCCCTGGCTTTGTACAGGCTGCCAGTCTGCGAGCCAGTCTGACTCCTGCCTCATTTTTTATTTAAAAAATCAATTTCAGAACACGAATAGTGACAAGCCAAGCAGTGCATTTCATGGGAATGAATGCACTCCATGTGTGGATAAAGTTCCCCACCATGCCACCTTGTTCCTCTTACTACCTGAGAGGTGCAAGAACACCCCAAACACACCATCTCTGCCATTTAATGTGGGCCTTTCTCCCTCATCCTTCCCTGCTCAGGAGCTCCCAAAGTCCTCACAAGTAGGGAACAGTTGTTGGAAAAGCCTTAGGGTCTGGGCTAACCCCTTCTCTGTCCTGCTCCAGCCATGGCAGAGCTGATCAACTCCATTCAGGTCCTGATTTATAACCAAGAGGGATCCTCAGTGACCCAGGGTCAGGGATGAGACCACAGGCACAGGGAGAGTTTATTAAAACTTTATCTTTCAGAGTGAAGATAAAACTTTTGTGTTTCAGCCCTGGGGACCTGCTAAGGGGCTTATAGTGAAATGCTGTCCGAACTCTGATGGCAGTATGGATTTTCCATGTTTCCTTAAACATGCTGTGGAAGACAGCACACAATGGAAAAACATGAGGCCAAATGCAGAACACCATCTGAATACGGCTTTTAAAAACTAATGATATTATTGACTTATTCGAAATGCAACGGAGTATTTCAGCAGTACTTGCTGACTCCACACTTTGGAAGGATTTAGGGGGTCTGTAATTTTCCCTATGGGAATATTACTCACCTAACAGAAGACCACAGGTGCTAACATTAATTTTCTATTACCATTAACCGCATGCATCCTGCAACATCGATTATCAGCCTCTCTTTATGCCTTTAACCATCCTGTGTGGACATTGATCCAGAACATTCTGCTTCAGTAACATTCCCTGAGTCAGGAGAGGAATGTGGTAAGAGCTTTGTGCCTGCATGGCATTTAAAATACCTCAGATCCAGCAGGCACTGAACAATCACATCCTCACCGAGTATCTGACCAAACACTAGTTCCACGTCTGGGGAAATCCCTGGAATTCACACCCAATATATTGCTTCTGGAATCTAGTCTGGTTCCTGATTAACACAGTAATTAAATCCCTATGGTAAAGAAGAACTGGTGACAGCAGCTAGAAAATTCCAGAGGGCATTCCTCATGGTGGAAGGCGTTGGCCTTGACATCCACACACCCTGCTGGCATTTACCAGCGTAACTCAAATCATCAGCCACCTGCTGGAGAGTTTGCTGCAGTTCCCTGGACAAGCCTCCCCACAACATCAAAACAAGCACAAGTGTAGAGATCCTGGAAAAATATGCTCAGAATCTGGGATCCAGGAGGGCTAGACTACAATTCCAGAAAGTCTGGTTTAATTCCTGATTCTTTTGTCTGCTGAGCATTTTTTAAAAAATGTGGGTTTTGCTGTGGGAAGTAAGTACTAATGCTGATTTTCCATCTGGTGGATATAAAGGTACATCCTGCTGTAGCAACCACCTTTGGGAAGTGAGCTTTGGGCTGAATCTGAAAGGAAAAGCATCACTGAAATAGGATTTCCAAGAGATGAGAAGAAAAACTTGTCCCAGTCTGTGAACTGCCTTACGTGAAATTACTTTCAGTAAAAATTAGTATCAAAGAATAAGTAGATGGCTTGAGATGTGAAACTCTTTCTGCATGAAACTCCTTAGTTTGCAAAAGAAATGGCTGAGAGAGAGTGTAAAAGACATTAACAAAGTTAAGTGTGACCTGGAAAAGACAAAGTGGGGAAAGACCACCCATTTCTTACAATACATAAGCTGCAGAATGGTCAAACCCTGCTCCCCTTGAAGAACATAAAACCTGTACCTCTTCTGCAGCATCCTAGGAGTGATTTAAGAGTACTTCATGCATGAAAGCTCAGAAAGTTCCTGTCCAGAGGAAATGAACAGGGATGTGTTTTGATTTTTTTCAGTGATGGCAACTGCTCAGAGCACCCCGGGCTGCACCAGCAGCTCTCCGAAGCCCTGGAGCCTCAGCAGCACATGTGGGAGCAGGTCCAGCTCACTGAGCACTGGGGTTTGTGCTGCCCAGCAGCCCCCAGCACCTTGTTTGGAGGGGTTTTATTTTGCATACAGCTGTCAGCACCTACTCTGCGTGGCTGTGCAGCTCGGTGTGGGCAGCTCGTGGCAGGGAGGGGGGTGACACGTGTCACCAGTGCTCCCACTCTCATCTGCCCGAGTGAGAACAGCACATTTTGCTGTCAGGCTGAAGGGAACATATTTTCATAGGCATTCCTCCAACTTGTGTATAATTGCCTAGAAGTGGGAATTGGAAGAGGCTCGAGTTTGGAGAACTGTGAGTGGTGAAAGGCGCTGCATCTGTATCGAATTCGAGGCAAGGAAATTCAGTGTAAATGTGATTACTGGTTGGCTGCAATTTTTAAATTTTGCACAGTTTACTATAAACATTATTTAAGTATTGTGCATAATATTTCTGAGATACCTCAATAAACTGTGTTGCTTCTGCTTCAGCAACTTCCCTGATACAAGCTGAGAAGGGCCAGAGTGAAAAATACCCTTGAAATGTTAGCAGTTTCTAAAAACAAACAAGTTTAGTAGTCTGGACTAATTAGGAGCATTGCTGGCTCCGAGTGAAGGAGCAGAATAGTATTAAATCTGGTAGCTTAACTGTACCTGTTCAATATTCATTAGCACAAATTTCTTGGAGAAAAGTCTGCTGCGCTAATTAAGATTCCCAATCCCAAGCACAGTTGATAATATGTTTATTCAAATCCTTCTAATTCTTATGTGCTATTCCAGTGTTGTTTCTTTTTATCGCTGTCTCTAGGCCAAATCTGTTTCAGTGGTTTGAATGTGGAGAAGGTTCCCTCTCAAACGAGAAAGGAACTGAACAGACCAACATCTTATTCCATTTCAGTGGGACTCAATGATTTAATCATAACAAAGAAATAAATTACAGAATTACAGATCATGGCTTGGGTTGGAAAGGACTTTAGAGACCATCCAGTTTCAGCCCCTGCCATGGGCAGGGACACCTCCCACTAGCCCAGGTTGCTCCAAGCCCCGTCCAACCTGGCCTTGGACACTCCCAGGGATGGGGCAGCCACAGCTTGTCTGGGCACCCTGTGCCAGGGCCTGCCCACCCTCACAGGAAAGAACGTCTTTCTAACATCCCATCTAATCCTGCCCTCTTGTCAGTTTAATGCCATTCCCCCTTGTCCTGTCACTACATGCCCCTGCAAGAAGTCCCTCTCTGTGGCCACATGTGACTTCAGGGTTATCAATTCCCTGTCCTTCACGACTCCACGGAGCTTCCCAGAAACACAGCACACGCTGTGTCTACTTTCAGAGCTCTCAGTGGCTCAAGACCTAAAAGAAAATCCTCTTTTTTCCTCTTATGCAGGAAAATGACATGATGAAAGCAGGGCAATTCTGATACCATCCACTAAAGGACACTTCCAAGTACCCCTCCACCCAGTGACCCAGAGATAACACCCACAACACCCCCCTGCACTTGTGTCTGTAGGTGTGAGTGTGCATATATGAGGCAGCCAGAGCAGCCTTGCTTACTGCAATGGCTTTATAAATATTCATCAGTGGACATCTCTACATCCACGCCCACCCCGAAAGCCAGACTTTCTGTTTAAAAGCACTACTTACATCAATATGTGAATATTTCTGCTCCTCAGGGATGACTTAAAATTAGTCTGGAGCATTAGCACTGTGTTAGTTAGAACCTCCCTGCTGTCGAAACCGTTCATCCTGTACAACCACCCGACGCTGGTGGAAGCAGACACAGTCTGCTGAAGCAGAGCAGCACCCTGCCAAAGCAGATCCACCAAACCCCTTGGGAGCAGGGCTCCCAGGAAATCACATACCTGTAATTGTGGAACCAGTTGATCACGGTGCTGGTTTTCAAGTTGAGCTGCGTAGCGAGTTCCTCAATGGTTTTTGGTGATGGGTATGGCTTTTGCTGGTAGGCTCGTTTCAGAGCTTCTTTCTCCTCTGGTGCCAGCACCACCCGGGGCTTCTTGAGCTGGTGCTGGGGCTGTGGGCTGGCCCCCTGGCTGTAGTCGATTCCAGCAGATGAGGACTCACAGGACTGACTGTCGCTGACAGAGCTGTGTCTCCGTTTCATGTAGGCTGAAAGAGAAGCACGTTGGATCAGCCCCGGCTGAATGCAAATGCAAAATCAATTGAAGGCGTGAGCTGCGGGATAAACACGGAGGTGACGGGTTGTAGATGCAGGGATGGGCTACCTGGAGGGAAGGGAAAGGATGGGGCATCACCAGAGACCAGAGCAAAGCAAATGCAGGGAGGATGCAAGAGGCAGAAAGAGGGTAAATCACCTGGAGAACTGCCAGAGTTTTGTGCCTTTTCAATGAACGTGGGACATGAATAACAGGGCTCAGTTCATACAACTCATTTCAAATTCACCCTTTTAAGGGTAGAACCTGATCAGGCAGTGGCACCTCATTTCGACTGAAATGAGTCTGGCTGTAAAAACACTTCAGATGTACATGAGGGTCCCTCTACCACTAAGGTTTCTGAAGGAAAAATGACTGTGGAAGTGGAAGGCAGCCTTGCCAGCCTTCCCACACCATCTCCAACACACGATGGCGCCTGGAGCCCAGAGATCCCAGCGATGGGCTGTGCTGCCTTTCCCAAAGCTCCTCACTACAGCAGTGACAGGTTATGAAAGAAAATCAGCCCCCAGCACCCTCCTCGCTTCACAAAGCTCCTTCCAAAACACATACACTTTCAAGAAAGCTCTCACTGCACTGATGGAGCTCAGTGAGGCTGTGATCCTGCCACTGACCTTCCTCCCCGATGGGGAGTGAATTATCCTGGCAAATTCCGCAGGGAAAGAGTCCCTGCAAACGCTGTCACTGACTTGATGGATTTACACCGGGCACAGAGAGGTGGGATTTACTGCACCTGGCAGTATCATGCACAAGCATTGCTAATGAGGGGGTTGAAAACAGCAAATATAGATGAATCTTGTCAATAAAATATTTAATGGCCTGTTAAATACCTTCTAGATATTTAAGAGTTTAGGTATTCAGGAGCTGCAATTTGATAACCTGGGCTATTAAGTTCCAGATTACAGCAGCCTGACATCAATCTAGCAGGCACTAAATCTCCAGCAGCCAGGAGCTCTGGTTGGAGCCACGGACCAATGTAGGGCACGTCACACCGGTCAGCTACCAAATTCTTCAAAAAAATCAATTCCTCTCTCCCCACAGCTCTGCCTCCAAGCTGAGAGTGCACAAAGAATAAAAATTCAGTGCAATCAAATCAACTGCAATGTTCAAAGCCCAGCTCACACCGGCCAACTTCTTCTGGCACAGCTCCCTCCAGGACTGGCCGCATTTTCTGGCTCCAGCATCTTATCCTCTACACAGTGGCACCTCCAGTGGGACCTTTTACACTGTTTCTTACTATCACTGAAGTGAATTCTGAACACATTCTGTAACCTTTGGGGGTATCTGCATGGCCTGCATTTTGTTTTTCCTGAATATGACAGATTACCTGTGGATTGCCTACTGTGTAAGATCACTGATATGGAACAGAACGTGAGATGCTCATGATCCATCACTCTGACATGATACAGTCCTGCACACGTTTGAAATAACCATAAAAACCCAAAGTGGTTTTTCTAAAAATAAATTTCCTTAAAGCCCCACCTATTTAAGTTGTTCCAACCAGATGCAGAACAGCAAAGATTCTGTGTTATTTCAAGGTGACCCATTGGCCTTATTTTTGCAGCCTTCAAGGAGCTGTTACAACCTTCAACCATGGAATTAATCATTCCAGCAAGGGAATCTCACATTTCTATAAGGTTTTTTTATCTCAAGACTCCTTCCTAGATGTTATTTCCAACTTGCATTGACATGCAAACTACAGACAAGACATCCTTGGACAGTAGAACCAAGGAGCTGAAGGACAACACCAGCAGCAGGCAGCAGCTTCAAGGGGAAGAGGAGACAAAAGAGAACCTGGCATGGAAGATGTAAAAGGTTGCTCAGAGTATCTCTAACTGGAGTTTCTGGAATTTGTTCAGGCAACTCAGTCAGCATGAGATACCCATGGATCAGGATGTGCTGAATCTCTGCCTTCTCTGTTCTCTGAAGGGTACAATGTCTGGCAGGGCAGAGCTCCCACCTTTAAACAGCGAAGGACATCCCGGAGCTGTGATGGCTTGGGAAGAATGTCATCCCTGCCTCACTGGGATCACCAAAGGTGCAATGGTTGGTTTATGTTGCTCTCATGTCAATGGAACAAATGATAGAGACGCTCACATTTCATTAACATAAAAATAAAGAGGAGGATGCCCCATTGTTCTGTCAGCAGCAATTGTTTTCTGAAGGATAATCTATTATCAGAACAAATTTCCATTGGGCCAAAGGCAGAACTAGCACCCAAACTTCAGGGCTTATTTAATGCTGGCCTCTGGAAACTTAGATGACATTTATAAAAGCTTTTCCATTTTAATTTTTATTTTAAACATATGTGCTGTGTGTAGACAACATAAGGAGATCATTCAGCACATTTGCAGTGACAGCAAGGCTCGAACTGGAATCCAAGTTGCAAACACACTTTATTTTTGGAGATGTTTGATTTTTGTCTGTGCCCAGTCTCCACTTCTCGGGAGACATACGAAAAAAAAGAAACCCACTTGTAATTTGGGCAAAGGGCTGGTTCTGGGTCTGAGACTGACTTGTAAAACCCAGCTCTGTCCCCTGAATTATACCATTTTTCCCCCCAGCATCCCCATGTCCCTCTGGGAAGACTCCCCATGTGTCCAGCTATAGATGCCACAGACATTGCAGAGCTTGCAGCTGCCCACTGAGCTAAAATAGTGCTCCTTTTAATATAATTTTTATCTTATGTGGTATTGAACAAGATTATTAAAAAGCGAAATAATGGGGAAATGAAGGGAATTAAATTTTCTCCTGACAGCAGGACTCAGGGCTGTTCTGTGAGGAGTGTGGTGCTGCCAACTGGTTATGAGAGGAAAAAACTCTTGCAAGGCAGGAAAGGTGTGCAGAGTGTCTCAGCCCAGTGAGCCTGAACTCCTGGCTTCCTCCAAAGAGGTTGGTTAATGTACATTGCAAATTTTCAGAACCTCTTAAAATGGACATTTATAGCACAAACTTCAGCCTGGAGGAACAGGAAAAAAAAAAAAAAAGATATATGCAGCTCACCTTTATCATAATTATTAATTTACTCCCTTAATAAAATGTGGCAGAGAAATAATTGATAATAATGTTTCACTGGAAGCAGGTCCGGTCGCATTGTTCTTTAATTGACATTAGCTGAAGGGAAAGTTAAATTCTTAATGTGGCTCTAGAGCAATTTAAAAGGTTAAATCACAGGATCCTTACCTGCATGAAAGCATTTTGCAGAAAATACAGGGCTGAATTCACTTTAGACTGCTTTGAGGACAGCACTTGAACAGCCCAGGAGCTCAGTGCGGAGTCTCAATGATTTATGGCCTTATCTCTGTTCAGGTACCATCTACAGACCATGTGTATGGCTCACTATTTGATAAGAATCCAGTTTAGAAAATAGTTTTGAAAGGATATTGTCAGGACTACTTTTAAATTATTTTGATTTTATTTTCCTGCATTATGGGCAATATTCTCTTTGAGGCTATAAAAATCCAGCTAGTTGACAATTTTATTTCTGCCATGTTTCTAATACAGCAAAACTCCTCATGGTTCCCTTTGGTTTACAGTTGTAAGTGGGGAAACCCAAGTGGATTTTACTCCCCATGGAAAATCATTCACAGTTTGTGATAAGATACTGCCCTGCTTTACATTACACTGGTTACTGTGACAAGGATTTGAATTTCTCCTTAAAAGCCTGCAAGACTGTAATTTTCCCAGAAGCTCCCTCACTGCAATTTTAAATATAATCACCAAGTTCTTGATCAAATGTGTAAATGCTTTCAGAACATCAGTCAACAGCAGCGCTTTCAGTGTACACGATTAATGATGTCTGTGCTAATATCATTAAGGGATAGCTCGAGAGATGTATATATCATTAATTAGTTAACTGCTGATAATGGCAGCCTCAGAGTCTCTCTTGTAAAATCATATGAATGTACTAAAAACAGGGCCCCGAATAACCACTGGCTTTTAGCAGTGAATTTAAAATGGAGAGAGTAGGATACATTTGCAGGATATGCTCCCTACTAAGATACCCAATAAGAACTCAGCCCTTTCACAGGTCCATCCTCATGACCTTGTTTTATGCGAGCATGGACTAACACAATCACCTTCCCCCCTCCCCATAGAAGGCTACAAATACAATTATTCCCAAATACCCTTTTATAAAGGCTGCATTTTCCTTTTCTCCTAGAGACCATCAGTGCAGGACTGGCAAGAAGCTCTCAGGAATCAATGCACCCTTCTTCCAGCCCAACATCTGTGACCAGCTGCAGCACCATTAACTAACAACCCAAAGCCAGCTCCAAACTTGCATTTCTCATTTGGTAAGGCAAGTTATCAGCGATACACCAGAGCCTCAGTAATTAACCTATAGGAGAATATAGCAATGGTTTCCCAGCAGCTGGTGAATATGCAGGGTTTGGCGTTGGTTTGTTTGTTTGGCTTTTTTGTTGTTTTTTTTTTAAAAATTTTGAGATGTATCTGCTTGAGCAAGCCTCAAATAAAGCCCTGAAAAAGCTGCCCATGAAGTCCTTTTGCATAACCTTCATAATACCGGATCAATGCTGCCTCTATACTATTTATGGAGGGTTATAAAAGCCACGCCGATCTTTGAGAGGACGGAAAACATGAGTCAGCACCGTGCCCCGAGTTACCTTTTTTCTCCATTCGTTTCATATCCATCAGCTTCTCCACGTTGTTGGGATCGTTGAGCCACAGCTGCATGCGCACAAAGGGTTCCCGTCCCTTCAGACTCAGCTTGTGCCAGGGCTTCGGGCGAGCCAGAAGGTCTGAGACAGAGCCTTGTGTTAGGCCCAGGATTGTCTCCCCGAACAAACGCTGACCTAATACGAAATTGAGAAGTGCATGAATTCATTCAGCCAAGGGGCTCACTGGAAAAGAACATGTCTACGAGATCACTCGACAATTAGTCTGACTTCAGAACTGCTTGAAAACCCAAAAGAAACATTTAGGAGAATAAAAGCTCTGCCCCCCACTAAAAGGGTAAATATTGACCTTTAGTTTAATCCTGAGATTAGGGGGGGGAGTTCAACACGTTTGGGGACCAGGACCTTACAGTGTGCAAAAAACAGAATTAAGGAGCTGAAAAATAAACTGAACTTCTGGCTAAGCAGGCAACTAGGGAAAGCAGTGAGGCTACTCAGTTCTTATGCAGGAGGGCAGTGCCACAGCTTCATTCCAACAGGGCAATCCAAACATTTCCAGCAATCAATGAACCAAGACCAGAGTAACCCCCCCCACCTCCAGCAGTGGTCATGGAAGTGTCCTCACAGGCACACGTATGTACTGTCTGTAGGGTTCTAACTGTGTCTCACCAACTAGAGATAATCACAAATTACAGTATTACAGGGTTTTTTACAGACTCTTGCAGTACTTCTGGTTAAGAACACTCAGTTTTAGTTATCTTTAAAATGCTGTCATCTAGCAGGGTAAAATCTGCAAATGCTGTTCCATGTACAGCATCTGTATGTGCATGGGTGACACTGACTTTATATGGTTAAGGTCTAACTTATCAAGGACTGGGGAAAATGCCTGTGCAGCTCAAACCCAACCAGAGCTGTTTTTCTAAACCTTTCACTTCAGTGTTCTCCCTCAGCTGAACTGCCTTGATCCCAAAAGCTTCTGCTACAAGAGAGAGCCTGGGGTCATCTGAGTCATCAAAGGTGATTTAAGACAGAGGTGCTGCCTTCATGGAATTTCAAGGTAACCCAAAGATCTTCCCATACCCCCCAAGTTTGGGCCTCTGTGTCTTGTGTCTGCTCTGCAGCTTTTGAGTGCCCTCACTACCACACAACAGAACACCTTCCTTTCACTAAACCAGTGGCAACCAACAGAATCCCTAAGGGACAACAGGGAGGGGGGTGTGTGTGCTTATGACCCTACAGCTCTGCAGGACGTGCCCACACTTGTAAAAGCACCATCAGCTCTTGCCTTCACAGCCTCACCTGATCCTGACACAAACAGGTCATGGAAAACACCTGCTCTGTAGACCTACTCCCTGTGCTTCACTCCAGAATCTCCTCCTCCCTTTTAAATACATCCCAAGACTTATGCCCTATGATTTTTTTTTTGCCTGTATGGGGAGAGGAGGGAATGTGGGACCAGCTGGAAGCTGCAGAAGGTCCCATTCAGATGTGTGGGGCAGGGGGGTGTGCAAAGCTTTTGGAGGAAGCAGCTGAGAGGAGAGGCAGAGAGGGGAAAGGAGGACAGGGCTAACATGACAGTCTGCTAATAAGCTCTGAAACTAACCCTGAAAATGGTTCCTACAGACTGAACAGAAAACTACGTTCAGAATTCACTTAAGTTCCTAAGTAATAAGCGATTTTCCATTACCCTCAATATCTGGAAAATCAGACAAAAGAGGTAATTCAGGCCCAGTTTTATCTCGTGTATTGCTGGGGTAACCTGATCCCTGTTTGTATTTAAAAACATCAGTAAGGCCTCATCCATTTCCCTGTAAACCTGCCAGCTACCAGGAAGATAAGACAGCTACTTTAAAAATCTGTCATTGTGTGGCCACAAGAACAGGAATATGGGCACAAATTTGTAAAGGGTTGGGAATGAGCAGCCCAGATCAGAACTAGCAATGCTGCTGAAGGAAATGAACCTCAAACTACACCCTAAAAATAAAAAATGCAAAGGTGGAAGGAGGTAACGTCATGTTCTCTAGGAGTTAAAAACAAAGCTGAAGATGTTTGTGTCATTTATCTTATTCCAGGATATGGCAGGACAGGATAGAACACCTGAAAGACTCCTAAGCTAATGGGGAAGGTGTTAGAAATCATCCTCAGGAGGCAGCAGGTGGATCACGCTCCACCTTCATCAGAGCACTATTAATAACTGGAATATTTTTAAGCACAGGTTTCCTAAAACTTCTCCCCATCTTTCATGCCTGTTCCATTGATGCAGTTTCTCATGGACAAAACTTTCTGGGTGGGTTTCATGGACAGTCCGGGCCCTTTCTACAAAATACCCACCACCGAAATCCTACGAGAGCTCAGTGCATGTGCTTCCCTAAGTTACACACTGTCCAACAGGGAATCACTGATGATACTCTGACAGTTGGGGCAACATCTCAGTGTTAACAGTGCCAGCATTGTTTGCTGGAATCACAGAATCATCATACAATGATAAGGGTTGGACAGGACCTTAAAGATCATCTGGTTCCACCCCTTGCCATGGGCAGGGACTCCTCCTTCCACTACCCCAGGTTGCTCCAAGCCCTGTCCAACCTGGCCTTGGACACTCCCAGGGCTGGGGCAGCCACAGCTTCTCTGCCCAACCTGTGCCAGGGCCTGCCCACCCTCACAGGGAGGAATTTCTTCATAATATCCCATCTAACCCTCTCTGTTTAAAGCCATTCCCGTGACTGTTGAACAAACGGAGAGGGGAGGAGAGACCCGCCCAACACATCCTGAGTGGTTTTGTACAACCCTGGTCTTTACTAGCTGATGATACTGGAACACCTGAGCCACCACCAGTGGCCTAAGACAGAGAAACCTGTGCACCAGTCAATCTGGTGCACTAGCACACTGAGGGCACAAAAGGAGACATTGAAACTGGTTCCACACCTAATGCAGAGTTTGGGGCACATTTCCTGGCTCTTCTGCTGCTTTTTAGGCTTGTCAGCCACACTGTAGGAAAACAAAAATCATGGGAAATAAAAAAGACTAAGTAAAAATGGCATCAAAGCAAATGTAAACAAAAATACTTTTTTCAAACCTCTCTGGAACACCAGAGCAGGTACAGCACTCAACAGCATTTTGCCCAAAAACCAGGGGCTTGGACCTGCAAACCCTTACCATGACTTTGGGCTTTATCTCTACATTATCTCCACTGAACAAGCAACCACAACCTGCCCATGCCAATATGCATGGACAAGGAATCCTGCTGGGCTCAGTGGAACACAGTCTCATGCAGGGTATGTCCATGATCAAGGCCATTTTCTTTTTTGCCCCCCAAATTATGTTAAATGAGAACCTGAAACCACCCCCATCCCAGTACTTTTCCCCTTAGAAAAATAATCTGAGATAATAACATGTTATTCTGTGTCTAGATGAAAAAAGGCCTCCCTACATACTAAAACAGAGTTTTTAGTTTTACAGTCATAATGTTCAGATGATATGGGTAAAATTCTTCTCACCTAAGTATCATCATCAATCTAAATCTAAACTTATCTTTTTGGTCCCATTTGTGCTGAATGAAGAGAATCTGGTACTTCTGGAGAGTCCCAGATGTTATTTTGAACACCTAAAGGCAGGTGAGATGAATCCCTTGCTAAGTCCCAGAAGCAGGAGCAGGTAACACTGGCACATCCTTCCTGCCCTCCTGCCAGAGACTCAAAGGACCCCTCAAGGTTTCCCAAAGCCTCGTGAGGGAAGCAAGTGTTAAAGACATGTGAAGAACCAGTGATTTAAAGGCACAGTGGCAATATTAATGTGGATTTCCCATATTCAGATCAGGTTATTCCCTTTGACTATTCCAAATATATAACCATGTCAACGTGACACTGAATTCAACACCCAAAAACTCATCTGTAGGGAAAAGCAGCCTCAGCTTTGCACAGCTCTAAGCAAAGTAACTGAATGGCCCTGTGCACTGATCTACAGGCTCATCTAAACCTCAGCTGAGTTTGGACTTGCCCTCCCAGCCCTACAGGCAACACTTCAGCCTGCGATGCACCTTCCTCTCATGCTGGGCTCCTCTGCTTCACCTGTGCCCAAAATACTGGGCTCTGAATCTGTCAGCATGGGGAAAACAGCCTTTCTCAAGGGGAGAGCTCACTGGGTTTGGGCTTATGGTTGTTCTGACAGCCTGCTGGACTCCGTTTTGGAAGGTGGGAGCAGTACCTGGCTGGTGAGCCAGGAGCAGAGCTTAGGAAGAGCAAGGGTGTGATGACATTTCAAGCAGAGTGTGACAACCTGGAAGGATTTTCCTACCACCTTAAAGAAAACTAAACATCTTTTTAACAAATTAAAGCTTAGGCCAGAGTCAAACCCACATATTCTCCTCAACATCTACTGAATCACAGCTTAAAAATGACAGCACTTACACGTTATTTCGGCCAAGAAATGAGAATAAAGCCATTTACCAAGATTGTTGTCCGTGAGCACTTCCTTGACCCTCTTTGTGATGCCGTAGGTGTCCAGCTCAGGGGACATGGCCACCAGCTCTTGGATGCTCAGGGCCGAGTGGCCCGACAGCGGCAACGGGGTCGTGGATTGGGATTCAGAGGCGGGAGGCTCGCTGGAGTCTTGGGATTTGCCATCCTTACTTGTCTCTATGGAGGGGCAGGGCTGCTGTACCAACTCGGTCAGGCTTTTCACCGATTCACTGGAACTCATGGGAGATTCAGGAGCAGGACTGCAACTGGCAGAAGTCTTTGGAGTACTTTCTGTAAGTAAAAATAAAAAAAAAGAGGAAAAAGGCCCCACTTTAGCATAATTGTAATGTTTTGATTGCAGGATATTTAACTTTCCTTCTCATTTATATTCTACCTACTTAAAGAAATGCCTAAGTATGCAAAATGCTACTTGCTATGACTTGGGTACTAAAAAGCTTCTTTTTAAAAACAGAATTATTTTCTAATTTTATCTTGAGTCATCTCTGATTTCTTATGAAGACAAGATGTACAGATACAAATAAAAATCAGGAAAAACTGAAGTGCAATAGTCTGTAAGTTTGCAAGCAATTTCCTCGGTCAGGAAATCTCACAGTTATGCTTGCCACAACATTTTTATATAAAGATGCCTTTAAAGCTACCATTATAGACTGGTTTAAGCCTCCTTTTGTGACTTGCAAGAAACTCACTGAGCCACTATTTTGTAGTGCCAATGAGGGATTTTCTACACTGATACAACTCTGTATCTTGAGAGTGTTATTGATTTCATTTTGTTTCTTATCACACGCATCCCATTTCTGCAATTCTCTTTGTCCAGAAATAACAAGATTAAAATACAGTTTGTAATTATGTTGCATTAATTAACATGTTTGAGAATCCAACATAAAGATAGCGAGTGGATCAGGAGACACCCAAATCTGTTATTGTGACACTTGGTTTAAAAGAAAGCTTTCCCAATCTGTTAATTTGCCAACAACAATAGGTTCTGTACAGAATGTTTTCCCCCAATAAATTTATCTCTAACAGAACGTACTGACTGAGCTTATCCAGAGAATCCAGACATCTGAGGGTACAGTCTGAACGTTTTTAAAAGCAACAACACGTAAGACAACGTGGTTTACAAGAACAATTCCCTTCAAAAGATAAAGAGCACATGTGATTTCTCCATCCACAGTTCTTTCCCATTTCTGTGGGGCTGCTTCCTCCTCCTTGCTGTGTCCCCTCCCCTGACCTGACATGGTTAATCACATGGATCTCAGCCTCATCCATCAGTGGGTTTGTCTCCAGCTCTCTGCAGGAAGTTTACAAAGCTCTCAGTTGTACAAGGATGAGGGCAGACTCCTCCAAAACTCTGTTTTCTGAGCCCTGCAGTGGGTTCTCTCACATCATCCAGTCCCATCACTGCCATGGCAATGGCTAAGAGCAAATGTCACTGTATTTTGAATTTGTTTGTTTGCTATCCAGAATATTTATCACTATTTATCAATGTCAAGTAATTACAACATGGAAACATATCCCAAATACCAAGGGAAAATAAGTAAGGTAAAAGTCAGGCTCAAACAAGGCAGGGGGTGTGCAGGACAACTTGTTCAAGGTACCAAAAGCTTTCACATGCTGCATTCAAGAGCTTTCCTGACACTCACATAAAGTTGCTCTCTGAAAACAAAAGAAATCTGACTTTTTCCTCTTAGTACTTTATGAGAGATGCAAAAGAGGCAGACATAAAGAAAAGCCAGGTGCATATAAATCTTTAAGGTAATCAGGATCCTACAAATCCTATTTCTTTCCTCTGCTCACCCCGGGTCATCATACAACCGAATAAACCCCAGCAAACGTTATTTTTGTATCGGGAGCAGCAAAGGAATTGTACAGTAAATTTGCCCTGATTCACCCATGCGAGGGACCAATTTGGCAGCTCATCCATCTTGTTCACTGTACACTGTCAGGGATGGCATGAATTCCCTACATGATAAACAGATTTCTTCTCAGGTCTGTGTCCTTTAACCCACAGCAAGGTCAAAATTATGGCTGCCAAGCTAATAAAGCGCACGGCACTCGTTCAACTTCCCTCTAATTTTGTCCCTTGTGCCAGCTTATACAAATCTTACTGAATAACTAGAGCAGCTGCAAATTTCCTATACAATTCCACACGCACACAGGGAGAGCAGGGGGAAAAGAAAAGCCAAAATAAAACAAAAAACAACCCAACAAACCAACCACACAGGACTAAACAAAGCATTTCCTTCTCCCTCTCCTTTCCCTGCCCAGCCTAATTACGAACACAACAAAGGTAATCTGTGTTATCATCTATCACTGAGATGCTCTCTGTTGCTCACATATTAGCTTATTTATTTTTTATATCACATATCAAGAGCTTACTTGAATTTAATTTTTAAGACCAATCTGCTGCTTATTTACTCAGAAAGGTGGGATTATCTGAATTTAATTTTGGAAGGCAGTACAGATGACAAACTGCTTTTTCTCCCCACCAAAAGGCAAGTGTACAGTGATTTCAGGCGAGGCATTATGCACATATACCACAAATAACTCAAAGTATGTTCCCCATTCATTTTTAGCATTTTTCCCTTCTGGAAAAACACTTTCAAGATCACATAAATATTTGAGGAAAAGATCCGTTATTTGGGAAAGTAAATTGAATAACCAAATAATGCAAACATTTCCTGTTAATCTACTTAAAAAATTAAATAGACATTTAGAGCACAAGTGACTGCTGACAGAACAAAGGGGAAAATTGACTGTATTCACTATTCCGTATTTAACTGTCAATCCACTGCCATTTCGCATGTTTTATGAAATAATTTGTCTGTATTCATTTCCCTCAAGTTCCTTACAAGACAAAGACACAAATTCAGGACATGTGAAAAATATACATTAAGATTTCCAAAGTAGCAATTGAACATTTCCAATGAAAATAATACACTGAAAGCTTATTTCTTTAAAACCTGTCCGGCTTTTTTAACCTCAGACTGTGCTGAAGAGCAGCACTAACTTTAGAGCAATCCAGTTTCTTCTAAGTGATATCCACTAAATGTTTTCACATTTGTGCTTGGAGAGGAAGAGATCATTTTGTCAATACAAAAGCAAAACTGCATTCCAGGCTGTACAACCTGCAAACCCTGTGGGCACCATTTACTGGCAGAATTACTTCAGTGAAGTCCAGGTAAACTTTGCTGTACCAAAGGGGTGTTGCAGTTTGCTTTCCAACAGCCTGGATCCAATTTAAAACGTGAAGGAAAAGACCAAAAGCTTCAAAAATGATGTGCTGGAAGTAAAGAGCTGGAGAGATCAAGAGTGTCCCCAGTGATGAGGGCATTGCAGAACCTGGGCATTTTTGAAGTCTCAGGCAGCCAAAGACATCTGCTGTGCCCTGAGTTTTGGAGGGGATGGGAGAAATGGGGTGACACCAAACTGTGGGAGGATGGTGACCATCAGACCCTGCACGTGATGAAGACACAGCTTAACACAAGGGTTTTAAATGATCAGGAGACCCATGTAACTTCTGTACAACTACAGGCTGATGTTGACAAATGCCATCAAGGATGTAAAGACACCACAAATGCATTTAAATGATCCAAACCTTCTAAAGATGCAAGTATAACTGAGTCACAAAAGGGCAAAGGTTCCACCAAGCACTTTTTACATTATTATTTCAAAATAGAGTGCAGGGAATAGTGAAGTTAGGCACTTCCAACTGATTCTAAAAAGCACATTCAAAGATGCAGCACAGAAAATAATAATCAAATGCAAATCAAGTACTAGAAGAGATGTTTTCAGAAATGGGCCAGCAATCTGAAATATTTGGCAAATGCAATTGGCCTCCATTCACAGCTAAAACAGGGAGAGAACCAAACACCAACACTGGCCATTTCACAGCTGATGAAAACAGCTGAGGGAGAGCAATGCCCACACAGTGGAGGGCACCTGCCAGTCTTTGAAGGCAAATATGTCTTCAAAAAGACAAATACAGCTGATGCAGTTTGCCAGTGCCAGAGAGCCATAGCTGGGAACACATCACTCCTGGCAGAGCACGTGGGTCTTATTCTCAAGTAGGTAAATTCTTCCCTTTAGTCTTTTCCTACTACACCTTCCCCATAGCTCTTTCAGGACAGTGATTTGGAAAATGTGAGAAAATCTAAAAACAAGAGTTCTGGCTTCAGTTCATTGATTATGGAGGTTTTCCTGAACTTCACATTAGATTTTTATATTCTTCTCCAACTACAAGATTTCCCACCCCCATGCTGGGGTCAGACCCCCAGCACTGCGCCCTCAATTGCCTTACTGAGGGCTGCAAATCACCTGAGAACACTTTACCCAACGCAGTACCAGCCTGACACATCCCTCTACACGGTCTGATCATGTCCTTCCATCCCAGCGTGACAAACCCCCTGCAGTGTGGAAGGAACCACAGGCTGTGCAGGGCTCCCCTCCCGCAGTGCTCCGGAGCATCACCCGCTCCCTGCAGGTGACAGCACAGACGTTTCGTTTATCCTGAAAAACTGGAGGGCTCTGGTCAGGAAGGACCATTTCTGTGATGTACAGGAACTCTTCTGACCACAGGGAGGAATCCAAGGTATCCCTCACAGCTCAGAGCCACGGCACACCTCAGCTGGAGGCTCCTGCTGAGGCTCAGGACATCTCGGATGCAAAGACTTGCAGGTGCCACCTGCTCCAACCTCCCCACGAAGTCACAGACATCTACACGACCTGACACCAGTCCCGGGTGTATCCCCCTCAACAGAGGTATCCACATGACAGAGCAGAGCTGAGACACGGATAGGGTTTCACCACTCCCAGAGGCATCACGTCTGCCAGCACGGGCAGATTCCTCCAGTGGGATTCCTTGTATGCATTTTGAGAGCTGCAGGTTTGCCATTTTTGCTCAGACAGCAAACTGACTTTACAACCACTTGTAAATCTAAAGCTCAAAGGTTTGAGCAAGAGCATCTGAATTTTGGAGCATAAACCATGAGTCCAATGCTCCGGTTCCCTCCTCCTGGCACACCTGTCCATCCACTGAAACACCCTGTACTTTGGCACTGCTGGGGAATAACCTGCCCAACCTTTGCTGCTAACACAGCCTTAGCTAATAAACAGCAAAAGGACTCAAGGGGAATGAAGTACAGAACATGGTGAAGTTGGGGAAGACCATGCAAAACACAGAAGGTATTCAGGGACCTCTAAAAGGATTATGAAAAATATTATATTCTAAAGACAGCAGGCAGACAACAGCTGCCTTAAGTTTCAGAGCGAAGTGGATTGAAAAAGCAGATCCACTATAATTTTCAGAGACAAATCTCAGTAGTTTATCTGATCCACTATTTAAATTTCAATACACAGTCCTCTATCTGCAGTAATAATAACCTAAATTCCATTTAGTGTTCATTTGAGCAGTCAGGATAAAGTCATTTCTTATTATCTCCCCACTGTGTAAAAAACAGCTTGAAGGTAGGAAGTCAGCAAGCATTTTCACCAAAAAGTAATTATTGTAAGTGACATTTTTACTGCTGGCATGCCATAAGGCGAACTGTGCATTTGGAAGGACAAGTTGCTAAAACAAAATGACAGGGTACTCTGTGACATTCCGACAAGAACCCAAACACGATTTCACTGGCGCTGGCTTTGATGCACCACTTTTCCCAATGTCCAAAGCTCAGGCTTCACTTTTGTGCCAAACTAGTCAAACTCAAAGTTCCTTCCTGAGGAACAGGGGGAATGGTCACGTCCTGAGCGTGGTGGGGCAGGGGGCACTGAGGCAGCCCGGGCTCTGCTCGCTCCCTCTGTGGCACAGGTTGGGAGAGGATGAAAGCAGACAAACATGGAGAGATGTCTCGGCAACCTCTTAAAAGAGCATTTGCTACTTCAGGGCTGCATTTACCTCCTTGTGCAGATGAGTTAATGGACAACAACAGACCTGGCAGGTTGCCTGAGATCAAAGTGCCTCACACTGGGACTGGATTAGTTTCTGTTTTCCCCGATGGTGAGGCTGCCCATTCTATCCAATCTGCAGACCAAAACCTGGTGTATGCTGTCCTGAGAACCAGGACCTCATCCCACACAGCTGATCAACAACCCCAAGACAACCATGGTGGTCAGTTCAGTTTTCCAGGGTCTGAAAATTTCAGGGAGAGATTTTCCCCCTCTGACCTTGTACCTAATTTTGCCTTTAGCCACGGCTGCCTTTGCAGGGTAGAATCACAGAATGGTTTGGGTTGGGAGAGGCCTTAAATCTCATCTCGTTCCAACCTCATGCCATGGGCAGGGACACCTTCCACTTGGCCAGGTTGCTCCAAGCCCCGTCCAACCTGGCCTTGAGCACTTCCAGGGATGAAAAGAATTTAGCATTCTACAGTTAATCTTCTAAAGCCCCATAATAACAACTCTCCTTGCCTGCAGTGGGTGCAGCCCAAGCCTGAACTATGCAAGAAAGCTGAGCAGCATTTGTGGCAGAGCACCACAACTCACTCCTCTTCTGACTAATCAACAAAAAGAGGCATGAAATACCTTTCTCCCAGGTAGTGCTTTCGGTGGATTTACTCTAAGGGAGCGAACCTTGCCTAGTCACAATTTGCAAATTAATGTGGCTCATAAAAATATGATCCTCCCTATAAACTCCCCCAGTTCTATGTAGGGAGTACACAAACCTCCCTGCAGTTTGCATATATAATGATGCAAAATACGTAGGTATGTGCACTCAGAGTTGCAAGCACTTGTTAGAGTTACAATTATAGATTCCCACTCTGACCGTGGAGAATTTGTTTGTTTGCTTCATAAATGTTCTGACTTTGGGGAAAATGTTATTTTGAGTCTTGGCTCAGAGGGAGATTTGATGTGGATGGGGGGAGGGATCAAAGGAAAACTCCTTTAGGAAAGTGTGCAGATATATATGTGCCTGCACAGAAAGGGGAGGAACCAGCTCTGGTTAACTCTGGAATTACTGGGGCAATGTAAAAATAATGGTTCCCACTCTGCAGATATGTCAGGAGTCAGGAGTACATAAAACTGAACAATCAGGGTAGATGTTAGAAATACCTGAAAAAACCCTGCTCCTGAGTCTTCCTGAAGGATTACACAGTATTGCTGCAATTTGATGTTGCACTTTCAGTAACTGTATTAGCTTTGTGCCTGTATGAAAAACATGTGATTTCAGCTGCTCTGGAAAGCAGAAGGAGCTGGACAGATCAGGTAAGTTCAGAGAAGAGCAAGTAAGATGGGAGCTGGAGACAGGCTCAGGAGGAGAGATTTACAGCTGGATGTTTAAAAGTTCTTTGGGAAGTTGGGCAACCAATTCTCTTTTCAACAAACCCGCAACCATAAACGCCTCGGAGTCTTAGAAATCCCACTAATTGTGCCCAAAGCTACAGTAACATTCGTGTCAAGGAAAAGTTAGGAGGGAGTGCAGGTTGCTCCTAAGGGCAGCCTGAACATCCAGGATGTCTGGAATCTTGTGCAGGAAGACACAACTGGAGCTAATCAATTACAGTGAAATGCTGTGCTGAGATCTACTGAACTTTGGGACAGCCACACCAAGCCCTGCCACAACCACAGGACCTGAGAAAACCCTCAAATAAGAATTAAGAGACATTTTTGCAATGGCCTAGAGGGAAGATGAGGCCTTTCAGGCATGATCCTAAGCACTATTTTACAATAAGGGGGGGGAAAAAAAAAGAATTTGAGAATATTTTATCTGGATATAGAGACACAGTCACAAACATCAGAGCAATGCTCAGGTCAGGCCAACAGCCCCAGATCATTCCAGGATTCTACAATTCTTGAGCTAAAAGTGGGGTCTTGGCATTGAAGAGGCTGAATGACAGTTTTTTGGCTTTACAGATCACCTTTAAACAATTAAAAACCCCTTTCTAAAAATAAACTATATTTTAAATTAGGTGATTAATGGCAGAATCACTGCTGCTTTAAAAGACATTGCCCTACTCTGCCAATCTCTACTTGATATTCAGATTTTTGTTTTCGTAACTTAGCCAGAAATCAATCTTTAGAAATAACTGCTGGAAAATATTTTCAATAACCTTATTATTAAACCAGCTTGTGTGCAGAAAGCTTTATTAAGGGTTTTCTGAATGCTAAAACAAATATGTCATGGAAGTAATCAATCAAGACGCCACAACCCCACAGTGTTATATTTTTAGTATAATCAAGACAAACACGTGCACAATACCTTTTGGAAAAGAGAGTTAGAGACTCTAAGAAGAGGCTGTGCTGCAGTTTGGGGTGTTTCTGTTGACTCGCTGACCCTGTGATTTAATGTGCTAAACTAACTTTAAAGTAGCACCAATTTTATGACTATTTGTTGTTCCTCCTCTATCACAACCCTGAGTGTGAAGGTATTTCTACACCCTCCTTTGAGATTTTAACCTCGTGCCTGCTCTGGAGCAGGGTCTGAAGCAGAATGCATATGTGCACTGTGCACTGCATTTAAATCCATCTCCCCCACTAAACAATGTGGACATTCCTTTGCCACGGGCAATATCCATACGGGATGGATCCAAGGCTAATGACCGCCTTCCCTCCTTCCCAACAGAGAAGTCCCATCCACCACCCCCAACACAGTGGGTTGTTCTTCATCCTTAAAGGAAAGCAGCTGAGGAAAAAGAGTGACCCTGAGCAGTGCTGCACTAAAGGAACTCCTTTTCGGAGGAGTACGGGGTAAAGTACTGAAACAAAATGACATTTACATTGTACGCAACAATATTATAAAAGCTATTAAGGTACATTATTTTACACATCCTCATAATCTCTCCATACTGCTTTACTTAATTTGTGATAAAATTGTTGAGAAAGGGTACTTAATGTAGGACAGTCAGTAAAAGTAATTTATCATCTTCCCGCTTCGGTGCTCACGTTATCAGCGAACTCATTTTCTGCATTCATCATGCAATCAGCCTATTATTTGCATATTAATCAGGCAGTGGACCATGAAAGAGCCGCATCCCAGCCAAATGCTGCACTATCTCAGGAGGAACACTCAGTAATTATCATACATCAGTGTTATGATGTGGTAATTGATTATAACATCTTTCTGTTGCCCCTGGGGAGTCCCACTGCTAACCCAGCTTCAGGCATTCTGTGCAGATTTTTCTCTGAAAATTAGAGAAACCGTTGCTGTCCTTTTATTAATGTTTTTTACCTTTACAATAGACAGCTTTCTGAGCATTTCCAAGGTACTTTTGCCTTTTTTTTCTTTTCTTTTTTTTTAATGAACCTTCATTAGGGAAAACACCTGTCTCAGATCAGAAGAAGTAAAAAAACCCCACAAACCATCCAAATTAAACCCTCCCCCCAAAAATCCAATTGGGCTTATTTGTGTTTGTCCTCTCTCTCTCTCAAGGTCTGGTGGCTTTTTTAGGTGCTGGTGTTGCTTACATAATGCCCTTCCCCATCAAACACAACAAAATGTTGCAACTTCAATAGACAGTAATTGCAAAGTTCGCATAAAGGCAGTTAAGTTGCTTTATTTAGGTGCCAAATGAGAGGCTAATTTTGGTCCTCTGGTAAAGGACAAATGAAACATCTGCCAGTTCAAACTTGCACTATTTTTAGGACCCAAGTTCCAGAGGGGTAAAAGAGAGAAGCAGACACAAAGCCCAGCCGTGGTTACTCGGTGGTGAATCTCACACCTCCTTCATGTGTGAACCAGGCAGAGGAGCCAGAGGGGCAGCCCCGTCCCGGACAGGGGGATGGCTCTGGAGATGAGACCAGAAGGGACCATCTCATGCCACATAGAATAGAGAAGGATGTTTTTACAAGGGCATGGAGGGACAGAACAATAGGGGAATGGCTTCATGCTCACTGAGGGCAGGGTTAGATGGGATAAAGGGAGAAACTCATCCCTGTGAGGGTGGGGAGCCCCTGGCACAGGTTGCCCAGAGAGGCTGTGGCTGCCCCATCCCTGGGAGTGTCCAAGGCCATTTTGAACAGGACTTGAAGCAACCTGGGCTAGTGGGAGGTGTCCCTGCCCATGGCATGGGGTGGAATGAGATGAACTTTAAGGTCCCTTCCAACCCAAACTGTTCTATATGTTGCTAACAGCAATGTCTTTGACAAGTATAAATACTGGACATGTCCTGTCAGGCCTGTTTTACACTTCTTCTTATAGTCTCTCCTTTCCTTTGCTTTTTAATCACACATCTTCCTATTTTTACTTTTTAAATTTGATCTCAAACCCACTTTGCTTTGTTTTCAATGCAAGTTGTGTTTCTCATCAGATTTCAAATAATCACTGCATTCTTTCATTTGCTGTTTCTCTGGATGGCTGCTGGTAAATTAAAAAACCTCCAACACCCATCAAATTAGGTGAGACAAATTCATCAGCTTTTCTCGCACCCTAATGCAAAGGACAGCCTAGAAGGTAACTTAGAAGATATTAATTTTCTGGTAATATTCTTTCTTCTTGGGAATGATTTGCTATCAAGCAATATATAACTCTATAATCAGAACAGGCTGTTTATTTCCCTGTTTCAGAGCTGCCCAGTGGAGAGGATTTTCATCCCCATTGTAAGATGGAAATAACAACCCGCAAGTTCAGTGCTCACACACCTTTTTTCCCAGTATTTTGGGAGGAAAATAGCCCATTATCTGTTCTTTGAATTGAAAGCAAGGTAATTTTCATGCAGCAGAGGATCATTTGGTAATTTGCTGAGCAGCAGTTGGGCTGTCGCGGAGGGCACGGTGGCCACGCTGGCCATTTCCATCCCACCAGTGGCCACGGGGCTGGACCTGCAGCCCCCTCCTTTTCCCACAAGCAACCAGAAGACCAACACGAGCTTCTGCCAGCTGCCAGAGTCTTCTATTCCCAACAGAAAAATCTCTGCTCCCTTCAGAGAAGAGCCTTTCCGACCTCTTCTGCAGCTGCCAGCCCACAGGGGACACATCCCGGCCATCGGGCCGGCTCCTGACCCTCCCTGGAGCTGCCTGGCCTTCCTGCACTGCAGCACAACAGCAACAGCCTCGCTCCTGTCTCTGCTGCTCCACTTATTTAGGTATTTGGCTCCCTGCAGTACCAGCTCTTGGTGTTCCACACAGCTCCTCAAAGGGGAGGGGAGCTGACGTGGGCCCCTTCCCCAAAGGAGGCTGCTCATCTCCAAATGTGCACACAGAGGGAAAAGAAAGTGCTGGTAATTAAGGAAATGAAGTGATAACTAATGAAACGAACAACAGTGGAATTTACAGAGCTTGACTATTGAATGGCCATGGTTTCTTTCACTAACTGCATCCACTTTTCAGCAACTATTGTGGCAACTGGTACTCTGTGAACTACCTGAGAAGTCTCGAAGCAATAATGGTCAATAAAGTTTCTTTTACCATACAGCTTAAATTAATTAATGAATTTGAGGATGAGGCGTTGTGATCTCAACGCTGCCTCAGAGCTCCTTGCTTGGGGATCTTCTCCCTCACACCAAGGGGGAATGAATGTAAAGGGCCCACAGTCCCAAATTAACCACACAAAGAAAACGTAGCTGTAACCTGACTGGGTTAACTTCTCCAAATCAAATGCTAGGAACCCATAACTGCACTTCAGAGTGAATTAAATTTGTCTTCAGGACCCAGCACAAGTCTCCTCTTTGCTGTATTAAGAGTCTGTTGGTGTTTTGTCACTGCAATTGAGCCACAAAGAACATCTGCTCAGAAAACAGTGTTCACTCTCTGATTAGGTATTTTACTTTAGCACTTTTGTAACAGCAAAGCTGTGACCACTGTGAGGATGGAGTCAACTTCTACAAGTTTAATGACTGGGTAGTTCAATGGACAGAGAAGAATACAACTAAGACAGGAATTTCTCCACAAATACTGACTGTCTGCAAAGCATCACTCTTGGAAAAAGGACCAGGGCAATGCAAGGCAGCCTGGGGAGGAGAGACCTCAGCAGGAGGCAGGAATGACCAGCAATGAGAGCCAGTGTTATGGTCAGAATGAACTAGAAACACTGACTTCATGCTGCATTCCCAGGTCCCAGTAAGGTGCCTTGACAGCGATTCTCCCGCCTTTATTGATACCAGACAGGCTGCCAGGGAGGTTTTCATGGTCCAAATGTCAGGGAAATGGCACAGAATATGATCACACACGTTACAGACAGACTACAACAGCTGCCCTTATGAGGAGCCAAGTGATATCCTATGGTTTGAAATCAAGACAGCCACGGCCAACTGCTGCCGAGCCGCAATCCCAAAGCACACACGAGGAATGCGGCCACTCCACCACTGTGCTCCAGGGACAGCATGAAGGTAACTGCCTGGCTGACGTAGCTTTCAGCTCTGAACTTTAAACGTGCATTTGCACCTCACCCAAAAGGCCGCAACCTTCTGAACCCAAAGACTCAAAAATTCACCACCCATGCAAGGAATTCCTGCAGCCCAACCGCTCTGCTGTTAGAGCCATGGGATGTCTTCTCTCTTCCATTTCACAGGCTACATTAACCACAGACATTTCATGGCATACATTTTTATTAACCTGGAATGCCAGCAAATGACTGCAAAAACATCTCCCTCATCTTTCTGATTGGACAGCAAAAACCAGCTCCAATTTGGGAAGCTCTGTTGGATCACTTGGGGCATCTCACAGTACTGAAAATGCAGCTCTCCACGTGCTAATTCCAACCCTGCTCTGGAGCACCACTGGACAAACTCTGCCTGCCCCAAACAAACCACTACAGTGAAAGACATGATCATGAACCAGGGGGAAATGGGGTAAGAGCTTCTCCACTGACACCACATGGCTGGGGAGCTCTTCCCATAAGTGCATCAGGACGGTATCCCTGAGTATGGACTGCCAGCCCAAAACACACCCTCTCCCCGCTTTGATTCTCCCAGAGCACATTCCTCCTGGTATCAGGAAAATGGGAAGATCCTCACAGCACACAGTTAACTACCTGCCCACTCAGCAGCTTCTGTACTGCAAAATGCTCCAGGAATATGTATTACACAAATAAAAATACAAGGGATACCTGGGTTTGCCATCGTTCCCCCATCTGTCTGTTAACATCATAAGTACAGCAAACCACACTGAATTTTTTTCAGATTTGCTTTCCCAAGGGATGATAAGAAGTAATCTCCCTGTTGTTACAGATGTTTTATTTCGAAAAGAAAGCTTTTATGCATATTTTAGTTGATCTAAATACAGTAGATCTTGGGTTTTTAAATCACCAGATAATATGCAATTATCTCAAGCTAGATTCTGATTTTGAAACAAGCTCTAATTAGCTCCCCATTTTATGCTGTTATAATCCTTTCTTCAACTCCCATGAGTGTTACTATTGCTAAGCAGCATGAGGTTAGGAATGATGGATGATACCCAGAAAGGAAGACAAACAAAAGGGAAATTCAAAATCCCCTGAGATCACCCGCAGCTGTATCGGCAAATGAAGATTTCCACATTAGGTCATAAGACGACCCTTACAGAAACACATACCAAAAAGGCACGTCTTTTTCCCACTGAGTATTTGCAAGTCTTTAATGTACTATATAGAGAGTATATGTCCTTCACAGAGGATAAAGACAAAAGTGAATAAAAATTCAGCTTTCCCGGGAGCAGCTACGAAATCAACAGCACCAGAAAGGAAACCTTGTCTTGATCTCATATAGAACAAGACCCCAAAATAAAACAAACTAATAAAAGCTGTACACAGTACAAGTATTTAGAGAAATACCCAAGCCTTCTCCTGGCACATGGCGACTGTCCAAACCCACCCCAGCTCCCATCATCAGTAATGCAACTAAATAAGGGCCAAATTCATCATGAAAAAATGCTGATGCAGTTGGGTGACACTAATTCAACTTTTTTTTCCATGTGATTTGGTCTGTGCTTTTGACACATAAATCATTAAAAAGGCAGATTTACTCAAGGGCATTAGAGCATTTAGGTGGAAAGAAATACACAGAAAAAAACGTTAGAAAAGGCACAGCAATACTATTTTTGACCACCTAGGGTACAAACACCATTTTTGTGTAAAACATGTTCCCTGAAACTTGCACAAAATCATCAAAGCACTGAAGAAAGGTCACAGGCAGGAAGTACAGGTATATACCTGCTTGTCATTTTGGTATAGCCTGTTTTTTATAAAATTCATAAATACAGCTTCCAAAGAAGAAAAGCAAGCCTGGCTTCTCTTCGCTATCTCAATACATACAAACAAAAATACATAAAATACATGTATTTCATCCATGCGTTCCCACATATGAGAGACTGATGGGTCCATCTGTCCACATGTGAAAATGGAAAATTACTGGACAAAAGACAAGATTTTCATGAATTAGATGTAAACCAAAACCTTATGATCTGGGAGTGTAACTAACTGGGTCAGAAATCCAGAACATCTTGCTGGTTTGATACGATAGTGCCAAACAGGAATGAAAATGCTCCCAGCTAATAAAAGTTTCGTTACTATGCATGTTGACACTCTGTACACTGAAGACCTTCTTGGCAAAGCACTCAGGAGCCACTGAGTGTATTAGTTTAATTTCACTTCTTTCCCTTCATGCATTCAACAAGTTCCAAGCCAATTATATTACAAGGAAAAGGCTCCAGACCTTTTCTCGTTTCAAAATTGTTCTGATTAATTTCTGTTTTAAAATTACAAGTATGCAACCTTTTCTGCCTTGATTTTCCTGGGAAATGTCTCAGAAGACCAGAAAATTGGAGCTGCCTCTTTTTTTTTTTTCCCTTCTCCTGCCCTGGAGTGGTGGATCTTTCACAAATGCATAATTATTATTACCTTTTCCAAACTGTTTGCTGCGCTTTTAATTACAGAACAGCTGCTAATAAAAGGAAATTGCCAAACTGCCCTTCCTCATTCAAATAACTTGGTTTTGCTCTTTTGTTCTGCCTGGTGTCACAACCTTCCTTATTCCTTTACACAGAGAAAGGCACCGAGAAAAGAACATTTTGTACAACAATTCTATTTTTAATCCTTGGAGAGGAGGTAGAAAAGGGCACGAGCCCATTTTCTCATTTGTAAGTTCTCCTTAAGGAACAAGGGAGGACAATCATCAATAATATGATTTTATTAGCTGATAGGAACGTGTCTCCTCACAAAATATTAGCTCAAGGGCAGGAACTGACAAACGAGACTGGGAGTGTGGGAGGGAACAAAATATCCCGGCAGCAAAACTGAACTTCCTGAAGGAAATCACTTTCAGCTCCCAGAGATCCTCCTGGGAATCCAGAAGGTGGTCGGATTTTAATACTATGGGCTTGTCTTTCAATCTTTTATAATTAGAGTTAGTCATAAATATGATGATTAGCAATAACAATGCAGCATTTCCCAGCTCCTCTGATTTCAAATTCCTCTTAAAATGGCTACAATTAATTACTCATATTTTCCACGCTGTCTGAGGCATTTCTAACTGTGACACTTTACTCTTGCACGGTATTGATGCTACAAAAAAAAGTAGTCAATGGCATGTTCTTAATGAACCATCACAGGAAATTTCCATGTTCCCTAAATGCTTGGCAATAAGTAACAATAGCCCTATGATTGCAAATCATTTTCGCCCAGTTTGGTTTTGTTTTCATGGCTTGTTTTTTACTGGGGGCATTTTTCTTTTCTTTTTTTTTCTTTTTTTTTCTTTTTTTCTTTTATCTGTTTATTTTCAACTGTTCTTCTTAAGAAAAACGTGGACTGAATATCATCACAGGTTTTCTTCTAGTAAAATCTTTTAGAATGCAAAATAGTTTCCCAGTAGAGAGAAAAAGCAGTTTGGTTGGGATGTTAAGAGTAAAGCCAGTGAGCTACAGGAAAAAAAAGTGTTTCAGAACAGCAGAAAGGTGAAAGGAGAGCACAAATCATCCCTCTCTGTATCCTGAAATGCAGCAATTCTCCAACACAGGGCACTGGCTGTAAGAACAGAGCAGGGCACGGGTATTTTTCTAGAGTACAAAACAGCCTGAGTGGTCTGTGTCAGTGAAGCATATCATTGGTAAAAGTCTGTGTGGGTAGAGTTTGGTATCCAGCAGCAGGAACACAGCTGTTCTGGTCTGTTCCAGCCTGCCTCCCATCCTGTGGCCCTCCTCTAAGACCTTCAGCCACTCACTTCTCTCACACTCAGCTTTGCTGCATTGGCTCTTTTTTTTTTGGTGTTTTTTTTGCAAATGGAAAGGGAAAAGAGAAAAAAAGGTCAGCTTGGAATATTTAACGAAGCTTGAAAAAGACATACCGTAGCCTGTTCCCCACCTTGGAATTAACAAAGCAGATTTTGTGCAAAGGAAAGTGGAAAAAAAAAACCTACCAGCAAGTGAGGCAGCTGGAGGATGAGGATCACATTACAAACCAAGGGCTTGTTTTACAGTCATTGTCACATGTCACACTGATAAGCTGAACTATGGCAAAAAAACCCCTACTGAGCCAATGATCTCTAAGATCAGACAGAGTCTCTTTACCTAATATATGCAGCTAAATATGTGTACTCCCTACCTCTGCCATAGCAACAAGGAGAGAAGGAGGAATTAACTGCATTAATAAAAAAATTGAAGGGACTCGTGTATGATACAACACAACATGAGAAACCTCTTGGCATCAAAGCAAACGAAACGCAACAAAAGCACAGAGAATTATTTCAGAGCAAATCATTGAAACCAGCTGATTACCTGAGCTTGCACATCCCTGCTGTAGGGAATCCTGTAATGATGTCACAGAGTGAAGGACTAGATAAGAGAGGAGAGGAAAATCAGGGAACAATAAAAGGAGATGCCAAACCACAAACTAAACAGTAAGCAGGCTCAACAAATAGCAAACTGATCTTGGCAAGGGCTCTCTGCTCAGTTAAGTCAGTGGCATATAAAGGTACAACCGAGGCCAGACTCCAGCCTGGCTTTTCTGTGCCAACAGGGATTAGGGTAAGAGACAGCCACAATAAAAGTGTAATTGCAACACAGCATTCCCCTTTTAAAGCTTAGTTCTTCTAGCTCACCTCCTGAGACAGCAATCGATATTCTCCCTGGGACAATCCAAATCCCCTACGCAGCCCTAGGAAACAGCGCGCAACATTTTCCAGCTCTTTGGCCAAAAGTTTTGGAATTAACGTCTCATATTCATGCCTAGATAATATCACCCTAATTAGGAACTTGATAACTGCTGCTTATCAATTACGCATAAACGAGCGCTTCGTTCATAAACATTCCCAGCATGTTCCCTTGGGGACCGGCCGGGCTGCCAGGGTGGATGTTGCCACTTCCATAAGGCCTGGAGCAGCACCGGGTGCAAGGATGGCTGACTGCAAATTTCAAAAAAAAAAAATAAAAAAAAAAAAAAAAAAAGAAAAAAAAAAAGAGGAGGGAAAAAAAAAAAAAAAACCAACAAAAAAACCCCAAGACTTCCTCCTCCTCAACTCAAACAACATAGTGGAATTTTAATTACCTTGTCCTTGTTGCTGCCCTTGTGCGGGCAGGACACACTGTCCCAGCTCACCATTCAACCAGAGCTGCATACGAATAAATGGTTCTCGGCCTTTTTGGGTCAATTTACTCCATGGCTTTGGCCTGGAGAGCATGTCACTGACACTTCCTTGGGACAGCCCCAATACCTGAAGTGAAGCAACCAAGAACGGCACGTTAACACACTGGAAGTGGAAAGGGCGGAATTTCAGTCATTTTGGGTTCCTTTACTGTATGGCTCAATTTGGTTCGATACGGACAATTATAAAAACTGCAAAATGACATCTGTAGATACTCAGATGGAAATGCTTTTTGGTTTTTTTCCTGCCGTGTTTCCTCCTGGAACGTGGGTTTTTTCCTGCAGGATCAGGACAGCAGCAGGCTGGTGCGGGATTTGCATGCTTTTCATATTTTGTGTCAAATGGTTTCATCAGTTTTAACAGGAAAAACACCGAGTCCAGGCACACACAGGCAGATAAAACAGGCAATGATTGGCATGTATTTTGTTCTCAAACAAAAATAATTGGGACTTTTGAGACTAGGCCTATATTTGGTTGATTTTTGGGGTATGAATTATAATGATGTGTGTTTTCACCTGTAGCAGCGGCTGCTCCATGTAAGTAAATATTTAAGAATACAGCTGACTGCAGTGGAGGGGGAATTGCAGACAGGCAGAATGCAATTACTTGCCTGGAATTCAGCACAGGTAGAGGAGTTAAAAATCACACTTAATGAAAGCTGCCACAGGATCTTTAATGACCCTGAGAGGTCAGGCTTTTCATTTTACATCTTAGTGAGAAGGTAATAGTGCGACGTCAGCTCCTATTATACTATTACATTGATTCAGTTCTTTATAGGAAGAAGAAACAGCAAATGTCCAACACTTCTCACAGCCTGGGAGGGGTCTCCTGGTGGTTAGAGACCCTCAAAATCCCACATGCTCAAGGCTTAGGGCCTGCAATGTGAGAACTTCAGGGATCCTTATCTGTATCTGTAACCAAACATTGCTCAAAAAGGTCTCAGAGCACACTGAGATACCAAACATCAGGTGTAAGAAAGGACTGTGAATTCCTGCCTTCAGACTATGGGATTTTCCACATGTTTGTTTAAATACCCCTGTGCACATTTCCAAATAGTAAAAAAAGGAAAAATGCTCTCACGTCCATAATCTTCACTCACAACAAATTTAAGACTCTCCAGTCATGACAATGGTGTTACTCAAATATTCCATGAATTCATTACATTAAGCATGAAATACTGAGTCTTGATAGCATTTGCTTCAGTTTTCAAGGTTTCTAAACTCGGGGCCCCATGTCTAATTCCAAGTGGCTGAAGCCAAGCTCTGTATAAAACCCTTTGCAATCCCCAAAACACAGAGAAACTAAGCCTTTCCTTCGTGAGCTGATGTTTTAAACACTTCAAACACGAAGAAAACCCCATTTTTCCATAAGACACACGCGGCACATCCCCCTCCGTTCAAGAGGGGTGTAAGGAGCAGAAGGCACATTCACAACACAAGAGAGAACCACTTCTTTACCTTTTCCCCAAAGATCCTTTGGCAGATGCCATTCTTTGCTAGCTTTTCCTTGACCTGCCGCGTTAGCTCTATCGTATCCACCTCCTGGTACATATAAATCTCATACTGCTCGGGTGTCAGTGGAGGAACTGAAGGTTTGGATGGCTTGGACAAGGACACGATAGGGGATGAAGGGAGGGGGCTATTTTGTGGTGTCTCACTGCGACTCGCCCCAGTCATGCTCAATTCAGAACTCTGGGAGTACGGAGATTCAGCGTTTGGCCACTCTTTCCAATACTCGGAAGAAGACGGTCCTTGGAGCTGGCTACGATCTGGCCTAGTCTGATTGCTGACCTTTTCTTTTCCACCACTGGCTTCCTCAACTTTTATATCTTCGGGCAGAGCTGCATTTCTTCTCTCATGCTGCACAGTATTCCACCAATGGTCCTTCCAAACACCACCACGTCCCAACTCATTTTTAACATGCCTCAACATACCCTGGGCAGAATCACTTATTCCATGAAGCTCTAAAACAGGTGCCTCCTGAGGCTCCTTTTTGAGCCCAGAGAGGTTCTGCAATGCAGAGATACTGGAATCAGTGACAGATGAATGTTTCTTCAGGGATATGGCCAAAGGAGAATAGCTGGAAACCGAAGACATTGCAGGTGTAGACACTAGTTTGGGGGACAGGATAGAAATGTCAGCTTGAGATAGAGGTGGTGTTTTTAAGGCAGGTTCAAGGGCAGCCTGCTGTGCCTCCATTTCCCGTCGGGCTTGTTGCAGAATGGATCGAATAGCATCATCAGAATTGCCACTGCTAGAGGCAGAAGGCGGCTGAGCCGGCTCAGCTATGAAAAACAACCAAAAGACTAAATGCAACAGAGGAATATGCTTTATATTCAACACGTGCTACTGTAAACATTTCCCTGACAGACAACAACAACAACCAAAAAAAAAAAAAAAAAAAAAAAAAAAAAAAAAAAAAAAAAGGGTAAGAAATACATTTCTGGATGGGAGGGAGGAGTTTTCACTAAGCAAAGATTTGCACTTTTCAAAATAAGGTAAGATTTCCAAAGTTCTTCACTGGAAAATTTTGATAGTTGCCAAAGGGCTGGATGTTTGCACACACAGACTCAGCTGCACAAGTCTGGGATCACTTGCACTTCCACCATTGTAAAAATTTTCAAATAAATGCCTTTGAAAATCAAGCCTTCACCTCTTCCTCCCCCAGCCCCAAGTGGTCAATAACATTTTATGGTTGCATTTACAGAGTTATTTAACCTTTCACTTCTCTCTTTCTCCACAAATGAATCTAACACACACTCAGAACTGAACACAGCTGCATTCACCTGGACAGACTATTAATACCCTTTTACAGTATAAATAAGGTGAGTCCTTTTAACTCCAAAAGCATAACACACAAATTACAACAAAGCCAGAACTTTAGGAAGAGATCATCATTATTTCATTTGATAAGCTAAATATGCTCCTGCTTCCTGTTTTCTTGTTCCATGGTCTCAACCACTGAAACAAACAGCTCTACCAAAGCCAGGCTGACACCTGGCCATCTCCCCCTCCCTTATTTGAAGCTCTGGGATGGAGCCACGGGTGCTCTCAGCAGAGATAACCCCCAAATGCAGCATTCCAGTGGGGAACCAGGATCTGGGCGGCTGTGCTGCAGCAGTCTGGGATGAGCAGAGACTGGAACGTGGGTGGGGAATTATCTCTGCAGAGCCAGAAGGTTTTTGCAATGGCATCTGCTTCTATTTAAGTCAGTCTCCACTGAGGTCCCCAGTGCCTGAAAACCAATTCCTCTGACAGCTCCTCTGCAGAGAGCAGGGAAAGTGAAGCACTAGGTAGGAGCAGGAACCCTCACACTGCAAGTGGCCTCAAAGTGAAATAAGATGTGAAACATGCTGTGTATTACTCTAGTAATATTATGCCTCATCTGAATCCATTTCTGAATTTGCCTCCCTACATTCCTTCCTGTCACGCACTATAAAATACATGAAAAGCTAAGAAATGGGGAAAAAAGACAGTGAGACTCTCTCTTCTGTTTTATCTGCTGGTTTCATAGGGAGTTTTGAGGCTGAATTAATATTTGAAAGGAAGTCTGAGATTCTCAGATGAAACATGTTACTGAATAATGTGCTTCCAGTTTCCTGCACACAGCCCGTATTTTCTCTATGCAGTAATTCCCTGTATAAGGTCATATTATTTAGATCATATATTAACTAGTCTTTTATATTCTGCCATGAGATTAACTTAGTTTTCAATGAAAAGACAACTATCCAAAACTGTAAATCAGTATTTACTTTAAAAAATAAAGTATTGCACAGCAATTTCCACTTCAGCCCATTAACAGTACTGGGAACTCTTTTAAAGCTAGGAGGGCCATGGAACAGACAGAAATGTTAATTCCATGACAGCATACAAGGAGAAATTCAACTCATCTCAGGCTAAGACATTAAACTATGGAGTTTTTGGGAAAGGATTTGCCAATTCATTCACCAAATACATTCTGTAACCAAAAATAAAGTCATCTAAGAGTCAGAACTGAGTTTGCCTGTACAATATTCTGGGTACAGGATGTACAGTGGCACTGTGTGACTGGTAATTGCTGGCTAGAGTGTGACCTTCACCCCAACAAATCCATCCAGTTCCCTCTCCCAGCAGTTTTGTCCCTGGGGCCTGAGTTAGAGAGAAAAAAGAAAGTAGGAGCCATTCCCTTTCCAAGGAGCAAACTGGCAGAAGGATTCTGTAAGTTCCCCTGCAGGTCTGGGGGACTGCAAGGAAGGCAGAGCTCTGCACAGGGATAAAGGTGCTCAGAAATCCCAGTGCTGCTCCCTTGGGAGCAGAGCAGAAACCCCACCACACTGTGACATGTGTGCCCTTAACTTCAGCTGTCTTAAAGACACAAACAACTCCACTGAACAAACAAAACTCCTCAAAAAGCTCTTCAAACCTACAGTGAAGGTTTTAAGAATATAATTAACTGACCAGAAAGCTCATGGTAATTGTTTTAATTAAATTCTGAAATAAAAGGAGCCAGAGACAAAATGAGGCTGTACCTGTTTTCTGTACTTGCAGCTCCCTTTTGGCTTGTTCAAGAATGGATTTGATGGCTTCATCAGAGCCAGTCTCTGTGGTTCGGATTCTGGTGGTTATATTACCTGGAGAGGAAAACAGAACTAATGACACCAGGAAAACTTCTGTCTGGTTGTTTCTGTAACAGAGACACACTGTGTACACTGATACACCTCCAGCACAACCTGAGGACAGCTCACACAGGGCCTTTACCAACAGTCACAAAACCCAAAATGTACTTAACATAATAAAAGAAAAATATCCTTGCTGTGCCTGTCTCCAGCTGCCCTGGAATGGTGGGAACAGCAGAGGAAGGACTAGCTGGTCAGATATTCCTTTTCTATGGCAACATATGTACATCTATTCTCTTTCCTTTTCTTTTTGTTTTTTTGGAGGGGGAGAGGAAACAGAAGGGAAAAGAAGGGAAAGGAAGAAAGCCCAGGAATCAACTTAAAAATGGCATCAGCTGCTAGGCAAAGTAGGATGATTATACATTCAGCACAAAACAGAATTAAAAAGTAACTAGATAAAACTAATTTTTTACTTTCTTGAGGTTAACACATGAAGAGAAAGAGTCATTTAAACACAGATACCATTTGAAGTACTCTCCAGATAAGAGTTATTACTTGGGTGTTTGGTTTTGCTTTGGGGTTTTTTTCTTTTTTAACCTCTAAGGGGAAGGAAAGGAGGGAAACCCATGAATGCTACTGCACTTAATTGCATTTTTTTATTATGAGATTACTGTTTCTAAGTGAGCTAGATAACTTCTGACTGGAGTCAAAATAACTACAGAGCTTTGGGGTACCTGCTTTAGTTTTTTCTTCTTCCTCATCTTACTGCAAGAAAAATTCTGCAACTAATCTACAACAAAGAAAAATGTTCAGACTTCCTGTTCACTGATAATTTATCAATCTGATGTTCACTTATCTTGTCCTTCTCATATGCAATACTGAACTAAGCACCACACTAATTTAACAGTGTATTAAAGTGGAATTTGTCAGCAAAAGCCCCATGAGAAGAAAGAAGTAAATTTAGAGCAGAAGCAGCATGTGATTCTTGGTGTAACTGTGCGACTTTCTCCCTCCAAAATCACAAAAAATAGCAGAGAGAGCATTTCAATAGATCTGGTGATTTTATAAAGCCACTTCTATCACTTATCTCTTTTTATCTGCACACGCAGGGAGGATGGGAGTGGAAAACTATCCAAACAGGGTTACGTTAGTACAGCAGCAGCAGAATTAGAAAAAGCAAAGTGTTCATCTAACCCATGGTTTGTTTTATACTTACTGTCTGTTTTTCTATCAGATTCCAGGCCAGAATCAAACTGCACAGTTTTAAGGAAACACACAGCTAAAAGCACACTCCACTTCCTAGGGATTGACTGCAAAGAAAAACACCTGCCTGTGACGTACCTTCAGACCCATTTCTTCGTTTCGGTACTTCCTGAAATAGTCTGTTCAGGTTCTGGCCTGGATTCTCTGTTGAAAAACAAGTTTGGTAAGAACAAAACAATCAGGGGATGGTTGCTCTGACATCACGGGCTGTGACATGAGGAGCTGGCAGCCTGTCCCTGAGCTCTCCTGGCCCCTCGGGGCCCTGCCTGAGCCGGAGGAACTGGCTACTTGGGAAGAAGCAAGGCTGGCTGATTTGTTAATAAAGATTACAGCTATGTTCGGAAAGGAGATTAGACAGATATAAATAAATGTCTAGAGATACCAAAAATGAAGAGGTTAAAGATGGGCAGATAATTCCCTCAAGTACAATCATCAAAAGGAAGAACAGATTATAAATCTAACAGTGTGTGCTTCCAATTAAACAAAATCTAGGAAAACCCTGCCTGTCCTTTCCAATATTTCTTGACTGTAAACAACTTACTTTTCAGTTTCTCTAAATGTAAATCTCAGTCTTAAAATGAATCACAATGAAATGCATGTTACTTCTTAAAATTGCTGCCTTAAATATGCAAAGCTGCTTTAAACTGGGATTGTGTTTTAATTACTCATCTCATGCATCACCTACCCTATTTTGTCACAACACTTCGGGGAAAAAAAACAATCACACAAGACACAACAAAAGCCTGGCCTCAGTAAACAACCCCCAATAAAAATTTCCAGGTATTTCTGAGGGCTGAGACCCTGAGTAGCTGCTGAGCCTTTTCCCTCTTGTATTTAGCTCCGACAGAGCTTTTGGGAAGTGAGGGATGTCAGTGTCCCTGCTGCTTGCTCCCGCTGACAGGCACAAGCCAGCATCTAAAAAAAGCATAAGCAAAGATACGAACCTGCTTGAGTGCTGCAAAGCAGAGCTAGAAAGCTGAACTTTCTGTACCTGACACCTGATTTGGGTGAGAACAGCAGCAACGCAAACGGCCCCGTACGGGGAGGTTTTTGATCTGTAACCTTTGGAACTAAGAGGAGCACGGGCGAGACCCTGGGCAGCTGAGCACTTACCTCTTTGTCTACCCTGGATGCTGCGAAGAGCCAAGATGTTCTGCTCGTCCGACAGGAACTGCTTCATCTTATGAAATGGCTCCTTGCCTCTCACAGTCAGTTTATTCCATGGCTTTGGCCGGGCTAGGATCTCACTCACAGACCCTTGCGACAGTCCCAACACATAATGTCCAAATATCCGCTGTCCAATATTGTGCTTGATCAACTGCTCTTTCACCTGACGTGCAATTTCGGCCGTGTCTATCTCCTCGCCTTCAGAGATGCTCCCAGCACTTTCTGACTGGCTGGGAGACGGGGCCATGCCATTTACATCCGGGCTTTGTTGTAATGGACTTTGGGAAGATATGGAGTTTGTGCTGTATGGACCTGTTGGAAAAATCATGCTTGTGCTTCCTGCTTCCTGCATTGCCTTGGAGTAGAAGGACTGCATTAGCTGTCGCTGGAGGAGAGAGTTTAGTGCAAATTTTCCTGTGGAGGCCAGGGGTAAGCTGGGGCTCGCCAGGGATGAGCTGAAAAAGTCTTGACTTAAACCCGTTGGTGAGAACTGGTGTGTACCATTAGTATTGGAAGCCTGCTCCCCCGCGTTGCGGAGCAACTGGGAAGGAGGGGAGGCCGGCAAGGTTGCAGGACGCTGACTCTCAGGCTGGTCTTTCCCTTTTCTCCTGGCTGACCCTACAAGGAAGGTCAAACATAATGCATTATGGGGGGTCAAAGAGGGAAAAACCAAGATAAAAAAATGCAAAGTTTGCCCCGCAAAGGGAAAAAGTGCAGATTGACACGGGCCAATGAAGTGGCGGTGGGAGTTTTGGTTTTGGTTGGTTTCGGTTTGTTTTCATTTGGTTTTGTGGGTGGTTTTTTTCGTTTGTTTGTTTGTTTTCCGTATTTGAAATTTTTTAAGCCAAACAAGGCCCCCAAAACAAACAACATGCATTTCATGTTTGCACCTTTCTTGTATGTTGCAGCCTGGAGAATCCCCCTTACAGACATTAACACTAGAACAGTTACATGAAGTGCAGTTACACAGTTAAATAAATGCAGTTACAGACAGCAAGTCTCTCTGTTGTCTCTCATTCAAGACATGACTCATTGGACCTGACTGAACCCAAATGCAGCAAACATTTACATTTTGGAACAAACCAATTTGAATAAAGGAATCACCAATAGGTGGATGCACCAAGATCACTCAGTTAAAAGCCATAAAACACTTCAGAATTCAGTAATCCCAGGGCCAGTGGCAACTTTTAACTTTCTTCCAGCTGCAAAAACCATAAGCATTCAAGTATCTGGAAATTCCATGACTTGCCATTTAAAAAATGTGCACACAAGATGTAAAAGCCCACATTAGGAAAGCGGAACGGCAAACACACGTCGCCAAAAAGAAAGGATTTTGTTTTCCCAAGCTGACCTGCTGGTGGTACATCCAAGTGTATCAGACAGGAAGGTTATGTTCTACATGCAAACATTTTGCATAACACTGTGGGGGTGGGGAAGAGACTTCTGGTGCCACGGATGAATTTGTTCCCAAAACAGACAACAGCCTCAAACGCTACCACTGGGTACAGCCTGTAATGCCTCTTCCTCAACCTTTATAGACTCTCTGAGCTCTCCAAGTTTTACTTTATTATCCAGCCTATAAAACTACAGAAATCCAGCGTTATTCAGTGTTCCTGTTGCTTCTTAATCCTTTTGCCGTGCATTAGCTCAGACACTCAGCACTCACTCAGCCCTCCCACCCGTCACAAGACAGCAAATGAACCGGAGCAGCCAAAACCGGTGCCAACCTACCGCTCAGGTCGCTGTTGGTGATGCGCAGCGTGGCGTTCTCCGACTGCAGCGAGCGGTTCTTCTCCAGCAGCAGCACCTCCAGCGGTTTGGATGCATCCTAAAGGGAACCAGAGCGGGAGGTTTGTCTCTAAAAGCATTGAGAGTCTTGCTCAGGCACTGAAAAGGATTTCAGAAGGAAAAAAAAAAAAAAAAAAAAAAAAACCCACC
>VXBX01004959.1:296716-326723 GCA_013400415.1 Scytalopus superciliaris
AAAAAAAAAAAAAAAAAAAAAAAAAAAAAAGCCACCCAAAACAGAAGCGCTCTCCGAGCTCAGGGAGGGAGCTCGCTGTGCGTGGATTTGTGGGAATCACTCCGGGCTCCGGCGTGAGCCACGGAAGAGATTCGCTGTTTAATTTCCATTGTAAATCATTCATCAATTCTGCATTATTTTGAGATGTGTAACGGAACGTTTTCTTAATCCTACTTATTTTTAAATGGTCCTGGCGGCGCTTTCAGTTTAAAAGCTGTAGACTTCTTTTAATCTGATTAAAACAGGAGTTAAGATTATATTATTCCTTTTAGGTCAACTGACCCAAGTTAGGCATTTCCTTGACATGCTGCGTTTCAGCAGAAACCGTTGGTTCAAAAATAAAATCAACCACAGAAACCTGCTATTTCCCTTCCCCTAAATATCTAACCCTTGATCATTAAAACACCCACAGAAAATTAATCCCAGGATATCGATATTCAGTTTGGATTTCAGAAGCAGGAATTTAATTCATAACCTTTAAACTTAAGTAAGATTAATTTGCTGGAATGGCAGAGCTTTCTCGGTACTCAAAGGTTTGCTTCCTTTTGTGAACATTATTTTCAAGGCTAAAAAATACTTAAAAATCCCCGAGTCCTTGCCCAGCGTAGTGCCAATACACCAAGGCTGCTATCTTTAAATGACTCAACTTCACAACACTGTGGTTATTCACTCCAGTACAGATGAAACTTCACTTTGTCCTTGACTGCTTAAAAGAAATTAACAGGCAAAAAATGTTCAGATGAGCTTTTTACATAAGAAAACACCAGGAAAAACAACGATGACCCATCTGTCTCAACATCAACAGGAAACTGTCAGTGCCAACGCCAAGGAATTGCAAGGCACAATCTTTGTTAATTAACTGAACTGATGAAGTAAGAAAGACAACAAAAGTAGGTTCAGTACCTGCCCACCAGAGCTTTCAGATGGTGCAAACTCCATGGACTTCAATATACTGTGGAAGGCAGAAATAAAAATTATTTTCTATTTCTCCTTTTCATAACAACTCCACTAATGAGCATTAACATTATCGTTTCCTGTTCTCCAGCAACACTACAAGTGGTAACAACTTTCCTTGCAGTAACACAATCTCATAATGAATATAGAATAACTATTCAAACCAGTTATTGGAAGAGAAAATTTTCTCAAGCGTCATCTAAATCATTCCATATGCAATCCCACAAGGCCAGTTTAAAGCGTAAATTTAAAGGTTAATAAGGATATAACATTTTAAGCTGTCAAAAGCGATATAAATTTATCTGTGAAGCTGGAAGGGAATGAAGAAGTCGTAGCAAAGCAACAAAACAGGGGAATCACCACCACAGTGCAGCACTTTATATAATATACACCAGCTCACCAGCAAGGAAAATATGCACAAATAATCTTCCCCACCAAGACACTACAGGCTAAAAGGCAGTTTTTCATTTTAATAACCTCCTCGTTCTATGGCAAAGGGAAGACAAAATGGCACAATATTTCTTAAGAAATATGAAAGATCCAAATATTTATAAGTACATTAAGAGAAGAATCAGATAGTCTCACTGTTAATATTTTATATAAATACTGAGCAGCCAAAGGACATCTCCCTTCAAAGGCTTTCAGTTAGAGTTGTCTCATCTGGCAAACCAGAATCTTACAGGAATCCTAACTTATTACTGTGCTTTGTCATATAAATTCTTTTAAATCAGCCTGCTGCAGGCAGGACATGAACTTCCTCAGACTGAAGCAATAAATGATTTCAGCTTCTTATTGTACAAAGACAACATTCATTTGGTGAAGAAAAACACATAAACAGATACAGATAGTGTTTATACAGCATTTTTCAAGTATAAAGCACCAGGAACTTTGTGAGGCAACAACAATCTGTTTATTCAAGTATTAAACTGTATTAAAAATTGTGGATCATGTATTAAAAGTCGTGGCTGCCCCATCCCTGGAAGTGTCCAAGGCCAGGCTGGACAGGGCTTGGAGCAATGTGGGCTAGCCGAAGGTGTCCCTGTGCCCATGGCAGAGGGTGGGACTGGATGGCCTTTAAGGTCCCTTCCAACCCAAACCATTCTGTGATTCTATGAACTGTAGAAACCGAGACAAAAAATAAGACAGAAGGCCACTATTAAGACACAGGCATTAGTTCTGGATACCACGAGGAGTCAGCCAGGCACCCATTAGCTGCCTCAGACCATGTGGTGTCCAGCTCCTCTGTGACCCTGTCCCTGCATTAACCCAGAGTTCTATGTGCATTAACTGACACTGGAAATCAGTGTCCTCTGAGTCATTCAAAATCACTCAAAGTCATAGCAAATCCAAGGAAATAAGTCATTCTGAGACAGAAACCTGACGCATTTTGCCAGCAGAAAGGGTTGTGGGGTAGGGCCATCATCCCACACATGGCACATAAAGCAATGCTGTTAAGACTCTGAGAGCACAACAGCTCACCCAGGTGCTTTGCTGCTATTAATGGACTCGTGCCAGTCAAAGAAGAGAGGCCGTGCACTAATGGCTTGAGTTCTTAGAGATCCTGACATTGTATTGACATCACAGACAGTTTATTCAGGTTGCAAATCGCTGCTGAAAGCCAGTGTTTCTTAGGACACCCCATCAGGGGAACAGCTCTGTCTCCCAGCACTCCAAGGTGCCGGGACAGATAAATGCCCAGAGACTCATGTAGGGAAAACCCCAGGCACTGGCAGGCCACTGTTCCCATCCTCCCATGAACTCTGATTAGAGCAGCAGGTTATCACATGGCAAACTTCCCAAGGCAAATCCCAGGCATTTCTCCTAGTTCAATCCAGACCAGCAGTACTTGTGACATGGGTTTCCCAGTGACCCCCACTTACCACACTTGGGTTTGCCATGCGGAGCAGTCCGGCAGCATCCCAACCACCTTCCTTCTGGATGAGGCTAAACCAAAAGAAGCTGCTTGCTCCCCAAGGAGCAGGTGTGAGTGCCCTGACCACGCTGTGCTGCCTCCAGAGCCAGGCTGACAGTGGGAGGAAGTGCAAAATAAGCCTAAACCTATCTAGGGTGTATATTTGGTTCTCTGCACCAAAAGTCTGTCTTTAAAGCCCTGATCCTGTCCTTCCTCTCCTTGCACAGGCTGCTCAACTGATGCACTTTGGTTCTGAGCACCTGCTGCCAGCTGGGACCTTCAGGAAGGGTCCTGATCCTTGCAGCAGCTGCATTTCCAGTAAGCATGGCACAGGCATGTGTATTCAAACCTTGCCTGGAAACTTACTGACCTCTGCCTACCTACAGTGGATTCTTTTGCTCCCTGAATTAGCTTTCTGGCAGTTTCACAGGTAATTTCCTATACACTTAGAATCCAAAATATACTAAAAATCAAGCTGATAACATCTCCAATTGCCCTAAGAGGAAAATTCGCTCCAGCAGGTTAATTTTTATTTTTTTTTTTTAAATAAAAGTTAAACATGTCAAAAACTGCTCTCCCAAATGTGTCACAAAAGAGATGTTTTCCTCAGGAATATGAGGAAGCAAAATGTTTCCTCTTTGGATTCCAGGAATATCTTTGCCCACGAGATCTCCACTCAATCTGTGGCTCAGGATCTGCTTTTTAAAGGAATGATCTTGTGACTTGAATCTGCACATCTAAGATGACTTGAAAGATCTCACTGCAAAGCAAAGTGTGCATTGGGACAGCTCGACTTTCTGTTCGTCTGATCCCGACTGCAAAGGCAGGAGGGTCAGCGCTGTCGTGTTACTCAAGAGGGAACTGAAAGGGCACACAGAGCTCTCAGATCTCAGAAATAGGTTTAAAAGCCATTTGGGCACAAAAGCCAAGGCAGAAAGTGAAGGATCCTCCCATCCCAGATCTTGACACAGGCCCAGTTAAGCTCCTCCAAGGTTAGATGTTGGCTGATATTGAGATCCCTCAGCCTAGGATGCCTCTAACATCCTGGGGAGGATTAACGAAAATACATCAGTGCCAAAAACCATGAGAAATTTATTCTCTTTCTCACTTTCTGACAAGGTATCTTTTTTCTTGGTGCAGATGTTAGAAGCAGTTCATTTTTGTCAGTGTTACAGGGCAGGTGTAGCAGGATTCAGTGTGAGGGATCCTGATTTACAGCAAAAGACTTTTCACAGTCTCATTTACAACAATAGTCTCACTTCAGATCAGACTGTCACTGCCAGGTAAGGCACTTGCAGCCTTCAGCACATCCTTGGGATTAAGTGGGAGCAGAGAGGGTGTTGTGAATGAGCTGCTTGGAGGAAGCAGCACTGCAAACATCTTCAGTGGTGTCACAGAGGGTCTCAACCCCCTGCACCATCCCAAAGGACAGTGTATGGACCCCAGGTCACTTCCAAGCTAGCTGGCAATGCATTAATTAGGGGATAGAAAAGCTGGGAGACCAGGACACCCAACCAGGGCCATCCAGGAGATTCCCCCACCTCTTTCACTGCAGGTTCATCCTGAGAAGAAACACTGGATGAACTCTCTTGTGCCACAACTTCTCCCAAAACTCTTATCTGCCTTCCCATCCCCGCCCTCATGTAAGTCAGTGTTGTAAAAAAGAAAAAATATTTTTTTTAAAAAAGGCAATACCTCCAGGAATTCAAGGTTTATATCTAAAGCACAAATGCAAAGTAAGCCTAAATGTATGTAGTGCCTATATTGGGTTCCTGGCACCAAAAGTCTGGGCTTAAAGCCCTGGTCCTGTTGTATCCCACCCACACTGCATTAAAGCAGGTAGGATTCAAAACTCATTTGCTGTTTCAGCACATTTACATTTAGTATCTCATGTAGCAAACTGGAAGGTTGTGGCCTAATTCCCATTCACCACTTTACATATGAGGGCATCAACTGGCTGAAATCTGAAGCTGCTTCCGTAACTCAGGAGAGAACACGGATGTGTTTACCCTTTTTACTAAAACAATGATGCTTTTTTGAGACCAGTTAATAATCAGGTATAAGTGACCAAAGAAATGGTCAATTCATTTCATTTACATGAAACTGTACACCTACATCAGGCTGTGCTGCAGCTGGCAGTGAACCAGAACCACAGCCAGCGTGGCTTGAATATATCAGCACCAGGGGCTGGGCAGTTGTGGGGCTTGCAAATCCAAAGCTGCTTTCCATATTCTCCAGGGATGTGTAAACAAAAGCACATGACTAGCAGCCTCATCTGAAATACCTCATTAAACAAGGTAACGGGTTATTTCAGTCTTCTTAAAAGACACACGAAAATGCCAGAATGATGAAAGAAGAGATGGGAGTTTCTCGCAGTTTTTTAAACCTTGACACTAAACATATTTCCAGTCAAAAAAGTTCTCTTCTGAACCTGACAGCTTATCTTGTTATAGTTTAAAATGAGGCTCTTTTAAGTCTCTTAAGAAAATCCCTTGAAATAGGAAGAGGCTGTTTGTGGCTTTAGTTTAAAACCACAATATATTAGCAAAAATATACAGTGAAACGAGCCCAGCACTAAACTGGTAAGTGCTGAACACTGGCTGCCAGAAACACAGAGAAGGTATCATGGCCAAAGACTCTGCATTACAATTTCGGTCCATATTACACTCAGCTGTTGGCTGGGGAACTTTTAGAGTGGTCAGCCCGAAAGACTACAGATTTTCAAACTTTTTCCCCCTTGTGGACAATAGCTTTAGTGGTTTTTCTTCATGGACATGCATTATTTGCTATCAAGATCCTCTGCTACAACAAGAAGAATCCAGCAGGTCCACCAGTTCTGGATGCAATTTCTGCCAATATTCCTGATTTCCCCATTATTGTGGTTTTGACTGAATTCTTTATTGTTCCATGAACACTGATTTGTGGCTTCATTTAACAATCACTGTTAGAGTTTGTGAAAAAATTATCTAAGTATTTAACACTTACTTTAATTCCTTCTTAACCTCTTCATAATCAGCCTGTCCTTTCAGTTTTTCTTCCAGTTGCTTTAAAAGAAAGAACATGGATTTAATTATTTAGATTGGTTTTTTTTAGTGCAGGCTTTCAAAATCATCTTCAAATTATTCCATATATACAGCAGCGCACAAGTGAGGGTTAATGACTCATACCTAATTTACATATATTAGAAAACAAACTCTAACCAATTAAACGTAAACACAATTATACCTCGCTCATCCTTTGTTTACAGAGTGCCAAGCATGACAGAATTCAGTGGGTCCCAATTTTGCTGTTTGCAATGTCACTGTCATGTGTTCCATACAGAGACCGGGAAAGAAGGGATTAAAAAATGGGGCAGCTGGAATTTTTAGGGAACTGGTAAATGGAGTAAACAAGCAGGATGCTTTGGCACAAACTGTATTCTTAACACGACAGTTCTTGATAACCTGATCTACATGATAAAAAGAGCAGCCTGAAGAAGCTGTTGTTGACTGGAACGCCTTAGGCTTGCAAGGCTTCCACAGTGCCTCGTGCCCAGAGAAAACAGCTGTAGCAGGCCCTTTCACAAGCATTGCTTCTTGCAGGAACTAATGTGATTACACACCGGAGAGGAGGCATCGAGACCAGCCCAGCAGGTCGTTTTGCTCAGGTCTCCCTGACCCGGGGTGGTCTCGATGGCTCCTCTTCGGGGTGAGGATGCCACAAACATTGAAACAAACCTCCTAACACAACCCATAACGCAATGCCACACACTTGGACCTTACCCAGCTCCCAACAACAGTGCTCATCACTACAGGATAAATGCTTCAGGAGGCCTAAAACATAGTGATACATAATTGATGCCGTTACGTTGCTTGCAGAAGCCACATAATTTCCCACTAATAATTTCTTTGCTTAGTGCAGGCACGCCTGATCCAAGCAAAGAACAGAACGTACTGGCTTGCAACTTGCATGGATAAGTTCAGGCTAGCTCTGCTTCACTTCGTTTTTGGTGTTAAAATTGGCACAGAATCCCAAAGGTCACGGGAAACAGAAATAACACAAGGACGTATCACCTCAAAGACAGAGCATCTGCTTTGAAAAGGGAAGGAGCATGCGACATGAAAGAGAAAAAGAGGGCTTTATGTCCAGGAGAGGCTGCCTTCAGGGGAGAAGGGAATTCAAGACCCTGCACTCACTCTGGGGCTGCTTACTCAATGCAGGAGGGCAGGGGAGGGCTACTGGGAACTTGGATAATTTTAGCAAACCCACAAAGTCGTGCAGCAGCCCAGCTATGGGTGTGTGGAGGCAGGGCTGGGACAGGCCAACAAAGAGAACTGGGAACCCCAGGCTGCCTTTCCCAGTAAGTCAGTGTGTGGGTATCACTCATCTCAATCTACCCAATGTGTGCAAGCAGCAAACCCCAAAATTATATAACACAGCACCCACGGGTCAGCAAGCCCATCTGAGTCACCTCAGTAATTCAAATGAGGTTCTTTGATGACAACAGCAGCATGGTGGGGCTTTGTGGGACCTCCAGCTATTCTGCCACCCTTTAAAGGCTTTCCTAACCAGCCCTGTCCAGCTCACACACCACTGACATTTCTGCCTTGCCATTAGCATGGATATTAAAGAGCAGTGACAAAGTGGACATCCACGTTATCAATACACAAGCCCTCTTAAACTCCTGTTCCTGCTGTTTCATGCCATAATCCACCATCCTTAGTCACTGCTGACAAGAGGCATCTCCCGGCAGGAATATGTGGGCCCTGCTCCAGCAGCTGCTCAACAAGCAGCTCTTAATGGATCATCACCACTGCTCATCACAGGGATGCAGGAACTGCTGCTCAGTGTGGAATTTGCACTCTATGGGACACTGATGAAACGAGTGGCCTCTTAAAAAGGTCCCCTGTGCCAGCATTCTCAGCCATCAGCGACTTGTGCAGTCATTCCCATTGTGTTAAATGGAAAAAAAAAAAGCGTCTATTTTAGCTAAAACAGTTTTTTCCACCTGGAATAAGCACAGCATGAGTTTTAGTCATTTTTTCTGACCTACCAGTGACTTTGCTTTGGACAGCAGACACAGTGCTACAGGTGTTTTGGCCCTATACTTGATATAATGAGGAAAATCCTGGTTGATGTGACCAGGAAAATCCTACAAAAGATGCTGGAGGTTTTGATAACCTCCAGCATGTGTTGAAATGTCGCTGTAGTTGCAGGGCCTGAGATATCACATAGTCCTCTGATTTTTAAGGAGGGCCAGCTACAATGTGCCACAAGTTCGAGCAGCTTTTCAAGCTAAAGCTCAATGCTGAGCCAGAGTTACTTTAACAAGGAATTCACTGAGAAATTTTAATCCACCTGATCAGGCCGGAGAGGGATCTTTAAATGCAACCAGAGAGCCCTTGGTACTGGGAGGAGACTCAGCATCACAACTGAGAGCTTCCAAACTGGATGCAGGGAATGGGAGGAGCGGCCAAACACCACATGACATCCTTCTGCTCTCCTTGGGCATGTCACTTTGCCACCTGCTTCTAACTCTCTTTGGTGCTCCACAGCACAGATGCACCACAATTCACCCCTTCCTTAACTCTGTGGCTCGTAACATTTTGGGTCTACAGCAGACAAGCATTTACAGCAGGACAACTGGCTATTTATACTAGTCCTTGGAGCAGAAAGTACCAGAATAAATTTAAAACAAACAATATCCTGGATTAATATGTTAGTTACTTATGCAGGGATAAGCTAAGAGAACAGCCTTTTGTAGAAACACAGAAAAGCTAATGACTCCCATTTTAATGCAATTTATGTTAAATGTAATTCTGTGCAGGGATAAGCTATACCCTGATAAAGCACTTCTGGAAAATTTAGGTACAAAGCGCAGGTAGAAAAATAAAGAAAAAAAAAAAGATATTGACAGAATGAAGTTGTTTTGAACTCTCAGGTACTCACATGCTGCCATAGCAGTGTGGCAACCAGCAATATTTAACTTTGAATTGTATAAAAAACACATACATCCATCATTCCCAAGTACCTAATACAGAGATTGTTGCCATGGAAAATCTGCACCTAAATGTATACTTTACTAAACAATATAAACTAACAACTGAGGATGCAGTGCCTGTGTATAAGCAGAACATTTAGGCACTTGGCTTCTTCCCAGTCAATGACTGTTTTAAAATGTATTAGTATGGTAATTGTCTCGAAGAACCCTGTAAAAGGCGCAGAACACGGGATAACAAAGGTTCAAGCTGTGAGACAATCTGGAGGAACTAATATCTTGCACTAAATATCAACCTGGTTAATTCAGATAAAATATATTCTAACAACCTCCAACACAGGAAAATGCAGGAGCCAGAGGGCAGAAGGAATGAACTGGTGGAATTTCTGCATCTTAAATTTGCAAATATTCCATGGTAAAGAACTGTGCATTTGTGCTATGAATGAACCCATGTCAGAGCATGCATAGATTGGGTCCCCCTCTTATGCTATTTAAAAAATAATTACTGTATTTTCAATCTAAGTGTCACAGGTAAATAGCAGGAACTGTATTAAGGGCTTAGAACATTAAAAACCCCCAGTAGATTAGTGCTGTAGTCTAGTTTGGAGTGATAAACTGAAAATCCCACATTTCATTACCCCAGGCTATGTGAGGTATCTCTGTCCTGTATTTTAACTGGGTAGCAGGCACGTTGTAACACCCACAAAGGGTTAATATAATTAGAGTTAGAAAAGTCTTGTTACTAGAGGACATATTTTGATTACTAGATCAGATGAAGATAAAGAAGCAATAATTTTGAAAGTATTTCTGTATTGTTTCATTAAGTCATAGAGTATTAAACAATTCCCCCAAGATACAGGCTGAGAACATTGCTTTAATTTGCCAAACTCTGAGTAGGGTTTCTTGTGGAGGCAACTGTTACAATCTGTGTTATTTTAGAAGCAATTCCTCCCTAATCAAACATGAGATCCACATGTTCTCACTGAGATCTGGTGCTTTGTACAACAGGTCTCAGCACAGGCTTTCCCAGCACTTCGGGGGAGAAGTAAGTACTTGGAAATATTTTTATAGTTGCAACAAATAAGGTTAAAGAGGGTTGAAACGACTAAAACTTTATCAATAGAGGCACTGCATCAGACACTATCAACAGAAAGCTAAATACAGAGCATTAGCTGGGCAAGGCTATGAGAAAATGGAAGGAGATTACTGAAATGGAAATCAAAGACTTGCTCTGTCATTTCTGTGATCCTACTCCCTTTGAAGTTAATGGCTAAACTAATACTGACCTCACCAGGAACATGCTTTATTCCAAGAAAATCTGTCAAGTGCAAGGACTCAAGATATTTTCTATCAGGCTTTATGAGAAAAGAAAAGAAAAGAAAAGAAAAAACCCTCTAACATGGGTGTAGCCAGCAAAATGTGTCCCTCTGAAGCAGGGCAGCTCCTTCCCCCCGCAATAAAAGTGGTGCCCACACGGTGGTAGGTGGGCAGAGACTGATACTGGCACTACAGTTACATAATAAATGCCCTTTGCTATATTGAATTTTCATAAAAATTCTGCAAAGCTGGCTTAAAACATGCAGAAAGCACTGAATGCAACACTTCAGCTTTCACTCCTAACACACATCTCTCCATGGAAATTATGCTCCAGCACAGCAAAACCAGTAACTGCTAAAAAATGTCAGAATTAGAGCAATTTGTAAGAGTTTCAATTGAACATTAAATCATTCTGATAGAGCAAAGCTGCCCACGCCACAGTCAGAGCTGAGTGGGTACTATCAGCCTCCTCTCTCCAAAGCCTCTCAGACTATCAAACCTGCAAAACCACCACGTCTTTAATGGAATAGATAAATTTATCTTGTTTACACTTTGGGGCTCAGAGATGGTAGAACAATGAAAGAGACGGGAGTTACAGGAAACTGATTCATACCACATGTCAGGAAACATTTCTCATGCTCACTGAGAGTTCAGAACTGTGTGGGCTCGGCACAAAGAAAGTAAAGCTGCCCAAGCAAAAGGTAAAAGGGTCACTCACAAAATTCCTAGCTGTTCCCTCCTGGTTCTAATGCAGTGCTATATGCAAATGAGGATAGGGCCAGACCACTAATTATAAATGGGAATTATTGTGCAGTAAATAGTTAACAAACAATGAAGTGGCTATTAAGGCTAAAAGCCTTCTCTGTGTCCTGATTTTACTTGTTGCTATGCTCTAAATGATACATTTCCCTTTTCCAGTGGAGAGAACTGGAGGGGGTGGCAGGTAAATTCGAAGATAAATCATTAACATTCCTGGCAAATCTTCAATACCAATCACTGGAATGGGAATTAGAAGTTTTAAAACCTAAGAAGGATTTTCTGTGCCTTTTCAGTTCAGCTATTTGATTACATATCCATGGTCAATAAATGCTGGGGTTTGGTGGTGATTTTAGTTCTAAAGGTAGTCATGTTCTGCAAAACCATATTTCAAAACATTAAGAACTGGGTAATTTAGATTTTTAAAACAACTGTGATCACTTAGAATACAAAACATCCCTGCTCGTGGGAGGGGGTTAGAACTAGATGATCTTTAAGGCCCCTTCCAACCCAACCCATTCTATGATTCTATGGATGCCACAGAAACCAGAATTCAGCAGCATCCTGAAGAAGCAGAACCACAGCAAACTGACACCAGTAAACCCCAATACCATTATATCTGTTCTATCCTTCAGAAGCTGCTGAGCACAGAACTGAGCCTTACTTTGAGTGTGCTGTTCTTGGCTGTCAGCTGCTGCTCCAGTTGGGAGATTTGGCTGCTGGAGTTCTCCCTCAGCTTGGTGAGGCTGCCCTGGAGTCTCTGGACATCTTCCACGAGCTGGGCGATCTCCCGCTCCTTCGCAGCCAGTTCTACTTCCAAGCTGGACCGTGTGAGCACCTCGATGGCCTGCTCCTAATGGGAAAACACCATTAGCCACACCCATTGAAAAAGGCAGCAATTCCTAAATCTGGGACTCCTGTCATGGACACTGTGAAACTGCAAGATGAACCTTTCTACTCTCCAGGACAGCTCCCTGGGAAAACTGGGATAAGGGAGAGAATAAATTCCCCTATTTCATAAGTGCACTGGAAAGATGCGGCCGTGAAAGTCAAAGGATTCTATTTAGATCTATTTATTATTAATAGCCCAAATGCTTTGACAACTATGAAAATCTGTGCTTACAAAATACTAATCAGATAAAATACTCTGAAGTAATGGAGCAGAATCTGTTAATCAGGAATGGCAGGGCCATGTGCCTGTGGCTCTCTGCATGCACACTGCAGGTTCCAGGCAAAATTGTCAAAAATTGCCCCAAACTGCTCCTTCTAATGAACTTGCTCCTCGCATGAAAATTGTTCATGTTAACATTATTGCAAGCATCCCTCCATTGGGAAGAAGACAGATGTGACAGCTCTAAGATAAGGCCACTCTCCCCCTGGTCACCACTTTCAGAAATTCCCTTTCCTAAACCTTTCTTCTTCCAGTTTCCCAGAGTTGCAAAATCTGTCCTCAGGTCGGAAACTTCTTCCCTAGACTGACTTGCCAGTAGGACAAGGAACTGGAGAGAGGAGAGAGGTTCAGAAGAAGACAGATCTATTCAGAAAAGAGAATGGAAACTAATTGTACCATCTCTTTGTCTCCTTTTGAGCCAAGAGATCAACAGCTGTGACACATCGGAGAGCTCTGAACCTCTCCCATGAGCAGTGTGAGGAAACCCTTGTGCATGTGTGGGGAGCACGAGCCCAGCGAGGAACACACATTCCATTAGAGAGCCTAAAATGCATCTGACAAAGGTTAATGGCTGTTCCTCAGAAACACCAGTGAAGTAGGGGAGAATCCATTTAGCAAGAGACATGATGATGGTGAGCATTAAACTAAAGATCGTGCAGAAGAGCTGAGAATTCAACCCACTGGCGATGTCACCCAAACACTTCCCTGAGAAGTCAAGATGACATTGCAGCAGATTGAAATATACTCCACATCCTCTTTTCTGGGAATACAGAACAACAAAATACCCTTTTCCAGATCTTCTAAACACTCAGATTGATTCTCAGTGACTACACCCCCCTGCACTCACAGAAAGCTGCATGTACGAACAGCAGTTAACAACGCTCTCCTATTACACTGAATTATACTTTTAACTTGAAAAAACCTCTAATTTGCTTGCATGAAACATCACAAGTTGTATAATCATCTGCTGCTTGTGCCTATTGAGACTAGAACGTGGAGTCTGAAATAAGATAGATAATGATCATTTTCATCCTGCAGTAGTTGTCATATTAAATATAAATGAAGTGCAGAAGTACTATTAAATACAAGAAAGACCTAATGTTAAAATAATGATAAGACTAGGACATGAGATAGGAAGAGGCAGGTAATTCAGAGTTACAAGTGATATTCAGGCTTTTTATTTTTTGTTTTGCAGCCTACTTGTCTATCTTTTGACTTCTCTGAGAAAATGCTGGGTCGTATTAATAGACAGCCAAACAGATCTGGAGAACTTATGGTTTGTTACTCATTCTCTGCAAATGATTTTTAGAGGCAACCATGTGTTTCTCTGCTATCAGTGTCAAGCCTGTATATGGCTTGCAGAAAAAAAAAAAAAGCAATGATTTCTTTTGTCTGTTAAATCTGCTGCTTAGAAGTAGACTAAATATCACTTAATTGCATATTTACATTTAAATACTCCTATTTCTCCTTTGGCAAACAAAAATCAAAATGATCTGGCTGCTCATCTGTGATACCTGTTCACCCAGGACCAGCTGGAGTCCTGTAACAGCTCCCTGTGCCCGCAGGTCCCATAGCACAGCCAGCACTGCCAACCTCCCAGAGCAGCAGAGCTGGCTTCATTTAGAACCACAGAGAGGAGGCAACGAGCAGGAGTGCAGGGTATCTTCTCAATTTTCTAAGCTGCCTTTATTGGATTTATAGGTGTAATTCTCAGTTTTAGATATATCCAGTGAAAACTGGAGCGAGTTCAAATTTATTTCCAGTTCCTCTGCCAGCCCAGGCACTGAGAGAACGAGAGGCACAAGTGGGAGCTCTGGGCAAAGCTGGTCCCCTCAGGCTGAAACTCCACACACACCTCCACAGGCCCTCCAGGTTTGCTGCCTCTATTTTTCCTCTTTTGATGCTCTTAGCAATGTGAAATAATTTCTGAGAGTTCCTGCTATCCACCTGGAGATGGATCACCAAGGAGCCAAGTGACCTCTGTCCTTCCTGGAGTCTTCTCCGGCCACCAACTCCCTCATTAGTTAAACCCACCCTCAATCCCAAAGGGACACCTTTCCATTTCAGTTAAAATATGACTCCTAACAGCTATTTTTATAGCTGTGAGCATAAATTGAAAGAGCTGTTCTGCAGGAATGTCAGAAACCTGTAAGAGTCAGTAAATATTTTCTCTCACCACATCAGGTGCCTTCTGGATCTGCGTAGCAAGTTGGAGAGATTTGTTGGCTGATGAGAGCTGCTCCCTTAAGGTCTCTGCCTCTCTCTGAGCCACCTCTGCCCTCTGAAGGAAATGAAAAGGGGTGAAAAGAGAAAGTACATTCAGTTTAACAACTGACAATTATTACAAGAACATTCATCAATTCATGCCTGACTGAATATAATTGATTTTCCTAAACACTCAACCTAATAAATGTTAGAAAAAAACATAGAATGTGATGGATTTTTATTTTAAACAGTACAAGGAAGAAATAATTGAGCGATTATGACAGTAATTTAACGCTAGGAGCAAGGAATCCCCTGCTGATACTAATGCTGCGGCCCACTGAATTTCCCAGACTGAATAAATACAAGTGGAAATGGAGTCTTTTTATTCAATTTCTTTCTATTCTCATAGACCAAGCAGATTTTATTGCAAGGCTCCTCATGGGAATAATTCTCACGGGTAAATGCTGAATTAAAAGATATTCTGACCACTCTCTCAAACACACATACAATGTTGTGGGCTGTCTTTCTGCAGTAATTATTCCCCCAAACATGAACTGTTAGATTCTGTGCTTTCAGCAGGTCATTCAACAATATTTAACCCTAAAGTGACACTTTTGCACAGCTCAGTTACCAACTGCTGAGGATTTACGCAATAGCTGATAAGCCTGTGACTTGGCTACTGGTCAAAATTCCCATCTAAATACCGAATAATAATAGAAAGGAGAAAGGCAGAATTATGAGGAAAAACTGTCTGTACAAGAGTTTGGGTAGAGACAGATGGATCAGTAACTTCAGGCAATAAATAGCAGCAAAGTCCTTTCCATAACTGTCTGCAAGCTTCTGTTAGAAGTGGAACAAAACCTGGTTGTTTTACAGTATATCCTCCTCCTGGCCAGACTGTCTTCTTTCTTTGTTTAAAAAAATGTATTTTATTGTTACAAAACCACACTGCCTACCTCCTTCAGTAATCACTGCTTGTCACCTGGGCTACTCCATGCAAATCATGCTGTGCTTTCAGCAGAAAGTTGCCACAATAACTTTCTATCTCCACTTGCAAGACCTATCACCAACTCTTCCAAACCCATCAGGTGCCACCAGTGAAGGTCAACACTTTTCTCCACCACCTTTTACCCTTTACACTGATGGGTCCCTTCCTTTAGAGAATGGCAAATTCCCACTGCCACCAAAAGTGCCACGTTTTGTGTGCCAGACTCTGTTAAACCTTTGGAAAACCTAAGCCAATTAAAATAGCAAATATAAACTGTATAGCAAATATAAAATCTATAGTGAACATAAACCCTATAGTGAAAATATAAAATCTAGAGAGAACATAAAATCTGCAGCAAATATAAATCGATGGTAAATATAAATACACAGCAAATATAAATCTATAGCAAATACAAACCCTATACCCCTGTGTGTGTGTGGTCTTTGACTTCCTCGCCAGTCAAAGCAGAGCCTCTGCATGTTTAATCAATGAGTAAACGAACAGCAATCAAATACTAAACGCATCATCTGAGCTATTTGCTCACAACATTGTATTAAATGATTTTGCATAGGTTCTACAGCTGTAATTAAAATGTGATTGTAAAAAGTACAGTGACGTGGCTCTAATAATCAGAGCAGGGCACACAACCTATTGTGTGCTTGGGGAAAATGGCAACAGCACTAAAAAGGCACAGAAAGAGAAATTTATGTTGTTTATGTAGCTGGATAATATTAGGATAAATACTGAGCTAACAATACACATTGAGATGAATTATTTTCTTGTACTTTATTAGATGTGGAGCTCCATATATTGATCTAATAACTGCGAAACAACTCCAGCAAAGCAGGACAAGTTACTACACTGTGGCACTTGCTCTTGCATCTAGTGCTGTATAAGTAATGGGTTTTGCAGCCTTGAGCAATTCTGCTGATGGGCTCCATTCACTGCAGCATTGTTTGGAGAATCTATTCAGCTCGCATGCGAGCAAACCACAGAGGATGCTGCTAATCGGTGGTACATCTGCATATACAGTGAGCTGTCAGCTGCCCTTTCTGCACAGCCTCCCCAGCCAATTCACAACACCTGTTGTGAACCTCGCAATAATATCCGACAAGATCTCACACTAGGCATTGTTAAAGATGCATCAGCACAAACTTTGGGCAATTCTATTTGGGAAATACTGGTCAATTTTCCTCCTTTTACCTTTTTTTTTACCGCCCCCCAGAATGGAAGCTTTTTAGAGGCAGAATTATAGATGTGCTCAGTGTCTGGAAAGCACTTTTGGGTGCTATTGCAATATAAATTATAAATGAAACACAAGAACCTATTAAAAGAACCAGCGGTTTCAAATTTGAGCACTTACAGGTTTGGAAAAGCCAACCCCAGGTGCAGGGGTTTGGGAGGTGGGATGGCACCACACAGAGCCTGCTACTGCTTTTTCCCAGAATCCCACTACTGCCTCCACCTCTGGGATGAATATTGCTTGCTGAGAGGGTCTTTTGCTTTGTCCTCCTTGTTCCGTGTGTGACCTCTGCAGCTGCTCACTAATCCCACCCTGCTCTGCTGACAGGACTCATCACCTCCTCATGGGCTCTGCCCCACCACCAACTGCTTCAGAAACGTTCATGAATGCACAGGCACAACCCCCCCTTTGGAGCTATCTGGGTTCCCCAAGCCCCTGGCACATCACTCTGCATGGCAGCACCAACCACAGCATGGCATGGGCTGCCCCTACACCGAGACCTGCCAAACCCTTTGGATTTGCCTCCTTGAATCCCACCCCTCCCTGCTTGTTACTCTGCCCCTTCCTAATTAATTTTGGCCCCTGGAAGCATCGATTTTTACCTTCTCTGAGCCTCGCAGTGCCTTTAGGTCCAGGCAGGCAAAAGCCAAGCTCATAACTTGCAAAACACAACAAATTCACACAAACTTGCTGAATTAGCCTTACCCCCACGATTTCCTCTTTTCCTCGTTGCTTCTTCTCCCAAAGTCTTCACAAAATGTCCTCCAAGTGTCCCAGTCCTTCTCCCCACTCCCTGCCCACCACGAGCCCCACTCCCCTTCCTGCTCTCCCACACTGTGTCCCGTATCCTATTGCTGCAGGAGCAGTCTGGGGGAGCGTCTCCCCTCCCCGTGCTCCCTGCCAAAGTGGCATGGAATCCTACATCCCACCCAGGAGAAGGAAAACCTGGCTGGTTAATGTTCACCCAGTGACAGACTGCAGCGTGCCTGGGACGGGCACCGACAGCAAAGCCGACAAACTCAAACCAGATTCTGTTCAGTTTGTGAGAACTCTTTTTTTTTCCCCAGACTCTTATAGGCTGGCCAAACTTGGGGCTGGGGTTTTTTTTGTTTGTTTGTTTTGCTCTATTTATTTTTATTTTTCTACTTGAAGCAACAGATGATATAACCCTGAGAAAAAAGCAAACCCTCCTTCCTCAAGCGCCAAGTCCCTTCTATTAAATCTGGGCACAGCAGGCTCCTCACCAAAACAGAAAGAAAAACTCATAACATGTGGGGAAATTCCTTTTTTTTTCCTCTTAATCTTGTTCTTAGAAATGGTTGAACAATTTTTCCTGAAATAAGAAAAGAGAGCACAGCCAGAGACAGGCGCCCAGTATGGAAAATGGATAAACCCAAGGAATCTTGCACAACTTGGAGCCACTGGAAAGTTCACGTAACCTTCTGTTTGTGTGAAACTCTCCCACTTCAGCCAAGAAATACATATTTAGATTCATAGAATCCTAGAATGGGTTGGGTTCAAAGGGACTTCAAAGACCATCCAGTCCCACCCCCTGCCATGGGCAGGGACACCTCCCACCAGCCCAGGTTGCTCCAAGCCCTGTCCAGCCTGGCCTTGGACACTCCCAGGGATGGGGCAGCCACAGCTTCTCTGCCCAACCTGTGCCAGGGCCTGCCCACCCTCACAGAGAAGAATTTCCTCTCAATATCCCACCTAATCCTGCCCTCTGGCAGTAGAAAGCCATTCCCCATGTCTTGTCACTCCAGCTTTTATCCAAAGTCCGCCTCCAGCTCTCCTGGAGCCCCTTTAAGTACTGGATATGCCATAGCACAGTTGCTTTTCATCCATCAGTGCTAAAACTCTTGGTTTCTTCCTTCCAAATCCTATGCACAGCCTAGAAAACTCTCAATGACCAGCCACAGTCATATCACTGGCCTCGATGAAGATCATGCAAACCCTACTTTTCTGGATAGTTCAGTCCTACAATTCCTCCTAATTCCCATACTGCTGTTTTTCTAGCACAAAACTACCTCCCTGGTAACAGAATAGTTTGAAATACTTTCATTCTGCTTCATACGGCAGGTAAATATTGTTCAGCTCACAGTGGAGCTGGGAGGTCACAATCACAACACTGCTGTGTGCTTTCCAATTAAAAAATGGGGAAAAAGTGCCTCACATAATATACCCAGTTTAAATTATTCTCCTTGTTTCCTGACAAGATAATGAATAGCATGAACCAAATGCTCTTCTACTTTCAGTAAAATGTTAATTTGATCAAAGACCAGTGGGGTGAACAGCAAAATGAGATATACTTTCATGAAAAAAAAGTATAACCTTTCCCTTAGAGTTCCACCAGTTTCCTTACTCGGCACTAAATTCCAAGCTGCATGTGGCAAAGTCTTCCTGTGGCTGAGGAGTGGGGATCAGCACAAGGAATTCTGCTGCAGTTAATGAGCTGCTCATGCAGTAATCACCCTGCTTGGAGCTGACACTCATACTTGCAAGCTGCTGCAAAAGCTGTGTTTCTCAGAGTATGAGAGCAATTAAAACACACTGGTTCAATATGCTTTAATTTTCTAACTTTTCAGATATCAAAATTTACTGCAAGATCTTTAAATGCCACCGACTTCCGCAAAGCAGCAGCGAGGTTAGCAAGAAATCAGGGATATGAAGGATTCTTTGGGGCTGTGGCACCTATTTTTTCCAACAATGGAGAATTACATCAAAAAAAGACAAAACTCCACCAACCAGAAGAGGTTGGGTTGTCTTCATTCTTGTCTTCAGGCTATTGCACTTTCCTCTGTTGCACTGAAAGGCTGCCAGATAAATGTATTCCCAACTGAAAGCCAGGCATTTACAGGAAACCCGTGTGTGTATGAAAATAATATTAAACATATTTTGCCTTTATACAGCACTTCTCTGAGCAAGGATCTCAATGCCCTTTGTAAAGTAAATGTTATTATTCCCATTTTACAGACAGTGAAATCCCAGGATTAAGTGAATGACCTCATCTGTCATAAAGCAGCATAACTTCACTGGATTCACAGAATGGTTTGGGTTGGAAGGGACCTTAAAGATCATCCAGTCCCACCCCCTGCCATGGGCAGGGACACCTCCCAGTAGCCCAGGTTGCTCCAAGCCCTGTCCAACCTGGCCTTGGACACTCCCAGGGATGGGGCAATTCCACAGGGCTATGGCACACCAGGGGAGTCAGAAAGAAGAAGCAAATGCTGTGGCAGTGTCTGTGAGAGCCTTGGAGGAGTCATGGCAGGATGAACCCCCTTCCTCATGGAAGTACAAGCCTGAGGATGCCTTGTCACAGGTGGGGATACCACGGGAGGGTCAGAGCAAACCCTCCCACGAGCCCCAGCACTACCTGTATTGTGTTGCATTTGTGTTGCTAAGTGAAAAGGAGAATTTATTCCATCTGCTGCTCAAAAACATACATATTTTATGGCAATCTCACTTAGCAAGAATATCTTTTCAAACCGGTTTCCAATGTGATTTGTTGGAGACAGGAAGGTGCCATACCCAAGGAAATAAAAAATAATCTTGAGAACAGCATTTCTGCTAAAACACCCTGGTGAGGTTTTCTTTCTACTTTTATAGCAGACACTGTTTTATGTATTTTAGTGGCAGTTTGGCTCCAAAAAAATGCTTAAATTCACTAACTCTTCCTCTACAGACCTCAAAATCCAACACAGAGTTTCTGTGGAATAAACAGTGCCAATCCAGTCCAGATTCCGTAATAAATGGTTTTGTACTTTAGAAAGAACAGTTGCTCTTGTTTTATTGATAACATGGTTTCTACATTTGACTTTCTTTCCCCAGAAAAAATAGGAAGGAGAAATCTGGGAGCACTATCAGTACTGTGAAGACAGAAAGAAAAGCGATGGAAGCATTTTGCTTTTCCAAGGGGATAACAGAAGAAAAAAAATAAATTCTTCTTCTACAACTTATACAATACAGTCCACAAAAAAAAAAAAATAAGAGGTTTCATGTCCTCTTTCTGTTGTAACTCCCAAAATCTAAAGATACCTAAATCTGAGCCTGCTTTTCCTCCTCCAGATTAAAATACCATAGCCCAGGATAAACCAACCTTAACCAAAATTCTTCTCTTTCTCTTTTAAAATTGAAAAAGCCCTTTTTTTCCAGGAATCCTAAATTACATAATTTTAAAAAAAATTATGTGAACAACATACAAGGCCAGCAAACAGATTTGGATACACCAATGATGTGAAACCACAAACTCAGACTCAATATTAAAACCTTAAAATGAGCCTCACTGTCATTTTAAAAATGTAACACTCCAAAGTACTTCTGTTTTCACAACCTGGGAATTATTCTTTCCAACAGAAACCTCAGTTTTTCTCAAGCACAGCTGGGTGACTCCAGGTTGCTGGATGAAGCACAGAAACAGAATGATAATTTATTTGAAGAAATCTGTCATGCCAAAAGACTCGTGACTTACTGCCATGAGCACTTAAGGGAAAGGTGTAAACCTGGAAAGGTACAGAAAAGGGCCAACCATGAATATTTGTGTAAAATAAACAGTCACACAACTGCAACTGCTGTGAATGCAGAGAAGTACACTGGAGCTTCATTAACTTCCCTGATTGGAAATTGGAATATTCTGGGAATCAAACAATAAAAAATTCAAAGATGCTGTATCCCAAACTATGATAAATCATTTATTTTGACAAGTACGGGTAGTTTAGTTTTAATTATTTATTCTTATACTTCGTAGCATATCAGAAAATATGCAGTGATTTATTGTGCAAAATGAAATCTTAATAAAACGAGTCCCTTCCCCAAACTACAGCATTATTAAATCTTCATGGAAATGTGAGGGGGAACTGGTGGGTTAGTTTTGTTATTGAGCTGCAGAGTTAGCAAAGTGAAAATAATCCGTCGCTATTGTATTTAGCTCTATTGTGCCACCACCCCCTCACCTCCAGCACCCACCTCTGCCCCAGCCTGCTCTGCTCAGATGAGGGATTAATTTCTCCCACTGTCATGGTTTGGGGGAAAATTCAGTTTATACCTTGTGTTAATGACACGACGGAGAGAGACGGAGCTTTGCGGTCACTACCCCTTCTTTCTAAGCAGAAAATTGCAAAGCTCACTGGTATTTAAAGGTAATTATTTTGATGAACTAGTAATTTGTTCTGGGGATGGTAACATGCAAACTAGCCCGGATAGCTCCTGCAGGAAAAGACTTGAGGATCCAAATGAGGGAAACATTGGGAGAGGAGAGGTGATGGAGTCTGAAGATAAGGAGAATGGCCCGTGTTTCACCTGACAGGACACAAGGATGGGAGTCACAACATCAGCTCTGTCCCTATGGATTTATCATCCAGGATATGGACATCTGGACAAGGTCAGTGAGTACACCCACCCCTCATTCCTGCAGAACTGGAGAGGGAAATGGCCCTCCCTACCTCCCAGGAGCCCGAGAGGTGTCCTCATGTACAAGGGAAGTTCTGAAGTGCCAGCTCTGGATGTAAAAAGGGCAGTAACTGAGAAAGGGATTATCATGAAATATCAGCTATTTAAAAATTTACAGCAATTTTTTTTCCCACATTTTCAGTGGAAACATGTAAATTTCTGCTCCAAATCCCACTCTTTTGGGTCAGTGTTAATTCCAAAGGAGCAAAACATCACAGCCAAATCAGCAAGGCAGTCTATGCACAAGGCAGGAGTCGTGCTGAGCACTACTCTTTAAGGTAGCCTTAATAATGGGGAATGAGCACTTACTGAAATGGTAAAAGGAAATGTTAATTTAACTATTAAATACATAATTAGGTTAAGTACTTGTTTCTGCAATTGTAACACTTCAGCCTGATGCAAACTCACTTTCTGGCCTGTGCAATAGATTTAATTTCTTCTAATTTTATTTTTTCAACTATAAAGAGGTAAAACACAGGAATTGCTGCTACAAAGATTACTTAGATATAATTTACCAAAGTGTTTTAGAAAGGTAAAGCATCACACAAGGCAAGGACTACGAGGATGTTTCAGCAAATGAGCTGAGCTACTGCAGCAGCTCCTGCTCCTCTACTGGTGAACATTCCCTTCCCTCTCCATCTCCTCTGAGGCCACACACTCCCCCGGTGTCCATCATGGGCCCCCAACACAAGAAGGGCATGAACATGTTGGAGAGAGTCCAGAGGGGGCCATGAAGAAGCTCCCAGGGCTGGAGTTCCTCTGCCCTGGAGCCAGGCTGGGACAGCTGGGGGGGTTCACCTGGAGAAGGGAAGGCTCCAGGGACACCTGAGAGCCTCCTGCAGTGCCTAAAGGGGCTCCAGGAGAGCTGGAGAGGGACTTGGGACAAGGGCCTGGAGGGACAGGACAAGGGAGAATGGCTTCCCATTGACGAGGGGAGCGCTAAATGGGATATTGGAAAGAACAGAGGGTGGGCAGGCCCTGGCACAGGTTGGGCAGAGAAGCTGTGGCTGCCCCATCCCTGGGAGTGTCCAAGGCCAGGCTGGACAGGGCTTGGAGCAACCTGGGCTGGTGGGAGGTGTCCCTGCCCATGGCAGGGGGTGGGATGAGATCATCTTTAAGGTCCCTTCCAACCCAACCCATCCTGTGATCTCAGAGCTGCAGCTTCTCCCCTGTTTTGGTGAGTTGCCGCAATCTCTTAAACCCACAGAAAACAAACCCAGCCCCTTCCTCCCAAATCTGAGCTCAGTGGAGACAGAATGGCCCCTCCAGTTGCAACAGCTGCTTTCTGGGAGGGGATGGGACAGAAGCAGCCAGAGGAGGAGGCACAGGAGGGAGAGACAGAATCCCTTCTTCTGGCTTTACAACAGCTCAGGTGAACTGCACACTGATGTTTATGTACAGAGCCAGACTGCTGAATTACAACCAAACTAAGGGTTATGTGCATAAGCAGTTACAAATTTTACCTAATTACAACAAAACCACCACAATAAAGTAAAAAGAAACAAACCAACCCACATTGCAGCTTTGTTCCACATTGCAGCTTTGTTCCAGTTAGACAGAAAAATAGGCTTTCTGTATAAATAAATATAATTCATTCTAGCTTAGCAATGGGGAAATCAGAAATACCTGTTCTTTAGCTACAAACCCCTTTCAACTCCGAGAAAAAAAACAACCCTACTGGGTAAATCATTGCTACAACTTTACAAAATGTACTGCATTTGCAAAAATCACAAAATAATTCTACCAAAACATCTTTAACACCTACATCATTTCTAAAAAGTCTACATATTTCCAAATAATTACTAGCACTTTCATAAATATTTAACGCCGTCTACAAAAGTTCTTTGACAGAACTAAAAACCCACTATGCAAACACCAGTTTGCTTTCACTGACTAAATAATCAACCCAAAAACTCACAAATCTGCTTTGGGCTTCATTAAGGCATCGAGGGGCTGGAGCATGTCCAGGGCAGGGAATGGAGCTGGGGAAAGGGCTGGAGCTCCAGGAGCAGCTGAGGGAGCTGGGGGGGCTCAGCCTGGAGAAAAGGAGGCTCAGGGGGGACCTTCTTGCTCTCTGCAACTCCCTGATGGGAGGGGGACATGGGGGGCAGTCTCTTCTCTCAGGTAACAGGAGATGGGACAAGAGGAAACAGCCTCAAGCTGCTCCTGGGGAAGTTCAGATTGGAGATTAAAGGTCTTTGTCAAAAGGGTTGTCAAGCCCTGGCACGGCTGCCCAGGGCAGTGGTGGAGTCACCACCACTGGAGGGATTTAAAAGATGTGGCACTTGGGGAGGGCATGGTTTGGTGGTGGCCTTGGCTGTGCTGGGGGAATGGCTGGACTGGATGACCTTAGAGGGCTTTTCCAGTGTAAATGATCCTATGATATGTATTTTCCCGATTTCCCAAGAACTAATGTAGAGGCCAAGACACTTGCTAGACTTGACAGCTGCACCAGGGGATGTGGGGGCTGAAAGCTGATCTGGCAAAAGGAAAAAGACAAAACCAAACAGCAGCTGAAGGAGGGGGTTCATTTTCAGCAGGATCAGTGGCCTGGTGTGGCTCACACAACCACTGCTGACAGCACGAGGCACCCAGCTGGACCACATGGAGCTGCCACCATTCCTCCTGGAAGCGAGCTACTCTTAGGTAAGGTTCAGATGGATTATAAATCCATAGCCTGAGAGATTCAGGACTGTAATCTCTGATTTTACCTGACAGAGGGTTTAATGAAGGTCACTGATAAGCAAGTGCCTGGTTGAGGTTGCTCTCTGTGAAACCACCACTCGTTGCATGTGTCACCTGTGAATCCTGCCTGTCCATGAACATCTCCTTTATCCCCTCCAACAGCCACTCAAAGAACAGACTGGACCAGAAGGGCACTTTGCTGGGGTGTTGGGTTTGGATTTTTTAAAACTTATTATTTTAAGAAGTTCCACATGACTGTGCCACTTTGTCAGGAGTGTGTGCCCTGCAAGGGCTCGTGGGAGGGACATTTCACAGTCTGCCAAATTAGTATCTGCAGGAACAAACTGCAATTTCTTTGTTGTCCTGACATGGCACAGCCTGATCCAACCCTTGATAAAAATTAATACACCAAAAAACAGATAAGAAAAGGAAGGGAAAAGAAAAATCTGGAGAAGTCCAAAAAGCTGCAGCCCTGCCACAGCCATAGGGCAGAGGCTCTTGACTCTGGGTAAACCATTCACCTGCATGTCTGAGTAGGAACCATGAATTTAGAAACATAAAGCCAAGAATAACTACAGTGGGAAATGTAAGTTTAAATTATTAGAAAGTAAATATATGGCAAGCACTACTCTACTGTGCACACAATCCTTACAGAGCATCCCTAAAGAGCTGTATTTTGCTCTAAATTTGCATATTTCCTTAGTCTACACAGTTATGACTGCTAAGTGCACATAAAAGAACTGTCATGAAACCCAAAAGAGAATTAAAAAAGAAAAATCAAAGTCACACTTAGAATTTTATGGGGGGCTCATTTGAAATCCTACCTGATTTGCTCTTTCAAGGTCTGTCATGATCATCTCGATTTCATCAGCCCTGGGAGAACAAGAGAGCAGAGGTTCCGTTATCACATGGAGAACACCTGCTACACAAGTTTATGCACGGCAACAATTGCAACATTCACACAAACAGTAACAATAGTCAATATTTATTTACAAAAGGACACAGCAGGACTGATCAACTCATCTTCTGACTGGTGAAATCCTCTTGCATTTCACCTCTGTGGATTGGTTTGCAAGTCTCCCACTCTTTTCCCTGCTTTTTGCAATGAAATGTTGGTATCTGACCACATTCATTAGACCTTTGAAGGTCTTACTCCCCAGAATGTGGCACAGGGGCCGCAGCATCTTTCCAACGTGGAAAGCTGCTCTGCATGTGATAATTATGGAGAAGTCAAAGACTGCAGCTCTTCACTCAGCTACCCATACACACATACACAAAAGCAGCCTGGTACTCTTCTGTTTCTGTGTGCCTGGAAGTTTGGTTCGAAATTTGGCTAAAAAAAAAAATATCAAGAGGTCAGAGAGACCAAGAAATTTAATTTTACATTATGCGGAAAATAGTGGGTTTTGACGCAAATTTATCAAACTCTAAATTTAGTCTCTTAATGCACTTTGCAAAGCTGAATAGGGAAGTCAAAGGGTTCAAAACCATGCAAATAGCCAAGGAAAAAGAGATCCTTCAGATTCCTGTGTTAGGTGGCAGCTCCCAGACCTGACCCCTTGAAAATCAGCATTTCTAAGACTTCTCACACAAGTGGAGCCAATCCTTAAGCAATCTTTTCTTATCTTCGTGCTGAATCATGGGCAAATATTTCCCATTCAGGCTCTCACCTGGGAAAGGTACCAAGAAAAGGGCTGACAGACCTCAAGAATGTTCTGTATCAATACAATAAGACGTATTATTCTCCCCAGACATCTCGCCTGTCTTGTATCCCTGGACCATATGGAAGCAATAAACACTGTCCTCATCTCCTCTGAACAGCAGCTTTACCAGCAAGTCCTTTTGCAATCTGCCAACACCATAATGTCTGGGTTTTGTTTTTAATCTGTAGCAGATCATTATCAGTAAAAGCTGTGAAATGCTGGAATTCCCTTCCTCTGCCCATGCAGAAAAGTCAGGGTTTGCTTTCCTGCTGATTCCCGCAGAAGATCCATTTCCCTATGCAGGTGTTTGTTAGGAAAGATGGTTAATTGAAGTACATCAGGGTTCTGGCACTGGATCATTACACTGAATATTGACTTACTCTTCAACAGCATTTTAGGTTTCTGTGTGCACACTTAAGGAAATGCAGTAAAAGATCATAATAAGTAAATGTGCATGTATATAAATTAATGGAAAATTATTTTTAATTACAGCCTTTAATGTTGTCGGGGCAACATGAACTGCCTTCTGAAAAAAAACCTTTTGGACAATAATGGAAAAGAGATTAACATGTGTTTTCTTGTGCAGGAGAAGCTAATGTGCTCTTCCACTGGGAAGAAATCCTGCACATGATGTTTTGAATTAATAATAAGCAGTGGGCATTACTTACTGAGCTAACAACCACTGCTTGGGCAAAGAAGGGGCAGCCCAAAGACTGACCTGGGCAGGCTAACGTCAGCCTAGAGTAACACTTTCCATCTCTTTAGCCTCTGCAGTTGTGAAACATCTCTTATTTTAGACACCAGGCCAAAAATACTTATTAATGCACTATGAAAATTACAGTATTTCACATGGAACACACATCTCTAAGACCACGACCCCACTGTGTATCTGTAACAGAGATCAGAGGGAAGAGAGCATCCTAATGCACCCAAAATATGCTTCCCAGCATTTTACAAATAATTCTAGCCAGGATAGTTTAAGGATCCTTTTTATATAAGCTTATGCATTCAGCCTGAATTTATGTGTGAATGTCTCAGGTTATATGGAGCCAGTAGATGATGTCTGGATTATGTCACACACCTCCCAGATCAGAGCTGGGAATGTTCCATGCCAGCACACCAGCCACGACTTCAGTGAATCCAGTTCCCCTCTCCCTTCTCTGTAGGGTTTGGAGAACAACAAAATCCTCCCAAACAGGGGGTGCCAGGTATCAGCCAAAGGGCTGGAACACTGAAGAACTGAGGAAAGACCTGGGAGCACAAACCCCTGGGATGAGGAGAGGAAGGGCACCCTGCTTTGGAAGCACAAGGGTGGGGTTTCTGTTCAGCCACGGAAACACTTTTTTTCTAGCAGAAAAGAAGGTGACTGATGGAGAAAAGATGAGCATGAAGGGGTAGAGTATGGGGGAGTTGGGACACATTCAAGGGCCCTCAGCCACCTTTAGAGGCAAGAGGCAAGTAAGTGATGGAGACAGCAAAGCAAGGGAAGGAACAGAGGGATGTCCGAGGCCAAGGGAGAGAGGGGAGATGGGACCAAGGGCAGTAAAGCAAAGGAGCAGCCCAAGCTGCCAACAAAACAGGTTGAAACACAAGATGGTGCCTGAAAAACAAGGTGGAGGGATTCAGGCCAACCCTGCACTTAAAGTGGACAGAAGTATTAATACTGGTATTTGTGAGCCGTTCAGGCTGGGGTCAGGATTTAAGAGCTCTATTACAGCACCGGGATACTCAGCCAATTACAAAAAAAAAAAGCAACTGAGGATATAGAACACCATAAAAATGACATTTGTGCCCTTCAGCATGCACAGATAATTCTGACTGAATCCAGTAGAAGTGTCAAACTGTAGCCAAGGGCAAAATTGCCCCTTTGTCCTTGTATCCAGACACACAGGCTGAGTGATCCTGAACTCCCCTTTCCCTCCTACATTTTTTTCTCCCAAGCCTTTCAGCACACCTAATAAAAGGATGTAACATCTCCAAAAAAACTGGAGCAAAACACCTCCAGCCTCGCAGTCTGCACACCAATGGAGGCTAATGCTGCAACCATAAATGTTATCTTTAAGTAAAGTAATGAATTAAATTACTCTGTATTCTTTCCTAGCACAAGTGTCAACAGCATTCAGGAGAATCTTCAAAAGGAATTCAGGCTTTTCATTTTAAAAGCTCAACTACCACATCAGTAGCTGGCACTCAGCAGCCTAAAATCACTTATTTGAGAAAGTCTCTAATAGCTGCATTCAGTGTTTGCTAGCACAAGTATTTATTATAAAATAAATTACAGTTCTCACACCTTTTATGCACTCACAGAAACAACCTGCATTGATTTATTGTTTACAAAGCACCCTGTTGAATTCAGACCTGTCAGGTACGAGGCAGCTCCGCTTTGCTCACTGAATTAGTCCCACACAGGTCATTTTTGATGTATTCACCATCCACCACATCTGCTCGTTTTCAGCCCTTCCTGTTTTAATATTTCTCTTTATTTCAAGGAAACTTCTTGGCAGGCAAAGCACCATCCAGCTCCGGGCTGATGGCACCTTGTCCTGCAGGTTTGCTTTGAAAACCTGGTGGGTAATTTGGCCAAATTCATGGAATCACAGAGTCACAAGATAGTTTGGGTTGGAAGGGACCTTAAAGATTATCATCATTCCAGCCTCCTGCCATGGGCAGGGACACCTCCCATCGCCCAGGTTGCTCCAAGCCCTGTCCAGCCTGGCCTCGGACACTCCCAGGGCAGCCACAGTTTCTCTGGGCACCCTGTGCCAGGGCCTGCCCACGCTCACAGGGAAGGATTTCTCCCCAACACCCACCTAAATCTCTTCTCTTTTACTTTAAAATGCTTCAGCAAATCCACAGTTACACAGACCCCACATTGCTGCCCAAAACCATTCCATGTGAACTACACTCACTCACAGGGCTCTGAAGTGACACACACCTTGTTCTCCTGTGAGTGCCCGAGAACTGAGGGCAAGGAGGAACCCCCCAAAGTTCTGTCTTTCTTCAGGCAGATACAGAGAAGGAGGGTAATTAGCAGCAAGAAGACCTTTTGCTAAAATCCACTGATACTAATCAGATTTCTGCATTGCAACCTAAAGTTAATCAGGGTTTGGTCAAGGGTGATACTTTCTTAACATTAAAACAGATCATGAGAGAAAGAGTGGGGGAAAGCTGTCTCAGGAGCAAATATTATCTACCCTGTGCTTTTGCATTCCACAGATGATATAATCATTTATCTGATCTAGTTTCTTATAATCTCTGTGTGGAGGAAAAGCAATCATGTAAGCAAGACAGTTCTTCAGGGTGTATTACAGCTTGTTTTAAGTTCCAACATTTTCAGGCTAAGGAATTTAGGAAATCAAATTTTCAGCTCAAGCATTTGGAGCTACAAAATCAGCAGCACCAAGTAAAAGGAATCTGAACTGTTGAAGCAGCATGACCCTGAAATATTCTATTATTTCTTCTCTCGGTACTGTGTTTGAAGTGAGAAACAAAATGCATTAAAAGCTATAGATTTTACAACATATAAGCTTTTACCAGCCATGAAGCAGCCCTCAAAGCTAACATGCCATCTATAAAAAACAACTTAAGGAGTTTAAAAAAAAAAAAAAA
>VXBX01004959.1:326769-363417 GCA_013400415.1 Scytalopus superciliaris
CAAACCACCCCACTTTTCAATTCAATGGCTTATGGGAAATAAAAAGTGCAGAAAGGCTCAATTTTCATTTTGAGATCAAGATAAGGGATTAGGTTTCAACAGCATAACAAGCAAGCAAATTCAAGGATTGGTAACATGCAAGAAGCTCAGTTCTTCTAAATAAAATTAAATTGGATGAAACCCCCAAACACCATGAAGTTATTCACTTGCAAGCAAGAAGAATCCAGACTTTATGATTAAAATCCAGTTGATCCAAGCCCTTCATTTAGCTTAAAGAGGCAGAAACAATTCCTTTTTTATTAACATGACAAGTGAATGGTTTGCCAAATCTTGTGGCTACAGCCCCCTAAAGATTCAAACTTACTCAACCTTGAAGGAAACTGCTGTTGGATTCTTTATACATGGAAGAACTGAAAAATACAGATGACACTTTGGAAATTGCAGGCAGCAGCGTGGCCAAGAAACTTCCCTACCAGGGCTGATTAATACTTCGGTTTGGCAAAAAACAAACAACATTTTTTTCCCACACATTTGTTTTCTTTAAAAACATGTAAAAGTTTACTAGTCACAGCAAACTGTATATGGAGCCAGTGGGGCTTGTTAAAACCTTCTAATTACCAAAACATTTACGCAGGCAATTTCAAACTAAAAGCAGACATTATCAGCTAATGTGCATTTATGTTTAATTAAGGAAAAAAAAAGAAAAATCCTCCTTGTAACATATATCTGTGATCGTCACGGAGCAGATTTTGGCCAAATTAGGTAAACAGCTCAGCCTCTTAAAATTACAGGCAGTGTAACCCAGCACTTGGCTGGCACAAAAGACGAAGAGATATTTGGGACATTTGGGAAGGGAAGAAAAGAAGGAGAAAGGCCAAACCATTTAAAAAAAAAAAAAAAAAAAAAAAGGCAAAAAGAAATGCACTATATTTTTATTTTTTCAGGTTTCAATAAAATTTTTATCAGGGAAGGTTCCTGGCTCTGGGAAGTAATTTCGGATCACTACACAGCGGCAGAATTGCCTGCAGCCCAATGATCACGGCATTCACTCAGGGCACAGGAGCATTCCAGCAGCTGAATATTCAATTTTAGTCTTTCTTTAAGCAAAACAAGATGACAAATTTCCTACCCAACTTTAAACCTCTTCCTAAGCTCTGCTGGTAGGTGCCCTCATCTAATCCCTGCACCTCAGTGACCATGTCAGGGTGCCTGGGATTTGTTGTCCAGTTTCTGGGAAAGAAAGAACCACCAAACATTTTTTGTGAAGCTCTTAAAAAGTTTCTGATAGAAGGTGATATTAAAAAAAAAAACCACTAATTTCATTTTTCTTGCACCTTATGAGTATCAGAGCACACACAGTTTAGGCATTTTTAGAATTCATAATGATTCTAATCCAACAAACATGCACAGAGGATAAATTCCCTTTTATTGCTAATACAAGATCGAAAAGTAATAGGCAAAAGGGCTGTACAAAGAATAAAACAAAAAGTGATTTCAGCATGTCAAAGGGGAAGATCTCACACACTTTTTACTACTAAGTTCTCAAATCTACTTTTCAAATTGCAAGAGCTATAGGTTAATATTTTCTTTCAGAGCAACCCTCTAAGGATCTTCAGATCAGATAATCCTTTTTCCAATGTCATATAAATCCAGGCCCCTTGTAAAAGAATTTCTGTGTTCAGGGATTCATAAATCCACCAAGTTTAGTAATGAATTGGGTGTTTCCTTTCCTAGGAACTCAATTGAAGAAAAAAATCCTCTCTCTCCCAAGCAGTGAAACACTGAAGGCTTTAAATTGAGAGATCAAAGCAAGGCTGGGTTCAGGTGCTCATGTGGATTAATCTGGGGAATGGCTGAATGTCCACTTTACATTGCCCAGACCCCTCTGTGCAGACAACCTGCACTAAATCAAGTCCCTCCCCTAGCAAGAAAGAGACTTTTTCCATCTTTTTTCCTTTTATTAAATTAATTCCAGTTTCCTCTCATTGCTCCCCTCGCACTGCAGACACGTTCAAGCTGAAAAAATAAACCTCATGTAAAGGTTTCTCATTAAGCACGCCAGGATCAAGCAGCCACGCCAGCTGCAGGTATGATCTTCAAATAAATGAGGTCCTGGGCGCTTGAAAGATGTCAAGTGATCATCAAATATTGAAAAAGGTTAACAAAACTGCTTGTAAAGCCCAGGATACTTGGACAATACAAGACAGGAATCATCTCACTCGTTAGAGGAGAAGGACCCTATAGAATAAAACATTTTTCAGTCTGTAGGAAAACTGCTCTCCAAGAAAACCTGCACTTTGTTTTCTCTTTCATGGCTGAAGTCAGGATTTCAAAGATTTAAAAAAAAAAAAAAATCCTGTTTGCAGTTATAAAGTTTTAAAGACAACAGAATCCAGCTTTATTCCAGGGATGCACAAGGGAGCAGTTTCTAAAGATCAGCAGTGTTTTCTTAATCATTTCTGGAGAGAAATTGATATGAGTGACACTAATTGATATGCTCAATAAAACACAAAGAGAAAAAGTAAGAATTCTATGTAACAGAAAACATCAGCTCATAGCACCCTGGAGCTGTAATTCCCATGGTGTCACACACACGACCTTGGCACATTTGGCAAACCAGAGAACACTTAATGGCAGCATCTGGAATCAAGAAAAGGCATACTGGTTGAATTAAAAAGCAGCCCAATATATAAATAGATGGTCCATCTTTTTGATTTGATGACAACACTATTTTCTTATGTGGCACATATTTATATACGTTGCCCCACGGCCAGTGTGAGTTTTGGCTCCCCACACTGTTCAACCCTCCATTCAAACAGCTCCTGCTCAGCTGTCACCCTATTCTTCCCTCCCCAAGAACAGACCTCTTGTGAGCTCCATGTCCAGCTATCACACTGTCCACTATATAAAGGGAAAGAAAGGCAATAAAACCTTTTGCTCCTGATCTAATATTCCTCTCTCACACTGTCTTTTTGCTTTACCGTGCAAAGCCCTAAAAACAGCGTCAAAATCAGTAATTAAGAATGTCCACATTTGGATTATTTTGGTTTCCTTCCAACTCAGACAACTGATGACAATCCTTTGGGCTACAGAGGAGTTCAAAAAAGGTGTTGAAACACAAGGTAATTTTTGCACCCGAAATTTGCAGAAACAAACAACCTTATTTAGACAGATGTAAAAATCCATTTCCACCAGCTGGTGAGAAATGTGGAACCTCACGAGCTGTGGGCTCCAGTACTGCAGGTTCTCCTGCAGGTCCCAGCACTGGCAGGCAAAGAGAGGAGTCCCTGCAGTTCCTCCTGCTGTAAAGCCTTCTGACCTGCCTTTACAGGCTATGGAGAAAAGCAGAAAGGACTTTTTGATGTTTAATTTTTGATGTATTTATGTCAGAATCCCACCCACATGAATGTCCTGAGATTGAGGTTCTGCACCAGCACCAGCACAAACCCAGCAGATTTGCAGGGTGGGGAATGAAAAACCCTTCAGGTTCAGGTTTAAAGTGCTCAGAGGAGTCTATTTAGACAAACATTCCCAGCTGCCTTCCTGGCACTGCCCTGGGAAGCAGGAGGCACTGCCTGATCCGACACCACGGCTCTGAGGATTTTCTACCAATGCAAGATGACACAGATGCAGCAAATTCCCAATTTCCTAGTGCCTCCTGGTACAAATTGAAAGAGCTCGCTGCAATTCCCCTCTCCTGACTTCAGCTGATTCAATAACACACCAGAATTTAAACACAGGCACCCTTCCCTCTGCCTCCCTTGCACACAAAGCATATCAAACCCATGGAATTACTCCTGACTTGGCCTTGAGCAGCCAACACGATGTCAATTTTACATGTTTTATAAAGCAACAGCATGTAGAAAGCAACTCAAATGCAGGTCATATCAAGCATGTGACCCACAGAGCAATCAAAGACTGCCTGAAACTGTCATTCAAGGTTCAATCAGCTTCTTGCAGGAAAAATGAAACATCTGTGGCCCAGAGAATTAAGTTATGTATTGCATAATTCATCTGGTGTCTGCCACAGCAGCCATTTTAATGCTCTAGTGATAAACATGTTTGATTATTTTTGTTTTGTTTCCTGTCGCCTCTATGGTATTTCTATTTATCCACCCATACCACAATGCAGAATGGAGATAACAAATATACAAAACAGTGTTAGAGTCAGCTGATAAGGCATGGGAAATCAGCAGCCTTATTAATCACATCAAGGCAGCAGCATTATTAAACCTTACATTCCCTGTAACTGTCCTCATTTGGGGTCTTTTGGGTACACTGTGCAGTTAGATTTGCTGATGGAATCATTGTTTCCCAAGGATCCAAACATTTGGATTGAGCTTTAGAGGTTTTTCTAGCAGGAAAGCTGCTCTTCTTGTACACAAAGCAAGTTCCTTGCTGGTTCCCAGGTTTTCCACACCCTGAGCTTTTTCTGATCCCAACACAAGCAGGAAGAATGTTCATCTCACACCACACTCTGGACCCCTCTCACTTGTTCCACTTCTGGTTTGTGGTCCACAGTGGCAGAAACCCTATCTAAAGCATCCTTTGCAAGTCATTTTGGCAAGTGATTGTTTTATTAGTAGTGGCTTAGTTCACTTTACTCCCAAACTTGTGAACCCCAACACTTTCTCACCTGCCCTGCACTTCACTGACTTCCTGAAGAGCAGGTGGGAACTGAAGTGGTGGGGTCAGGTGTGTTCTTACCCATTTTCATGATTTGCAGTCTACAGTGAGCAAATCCTCCCTGTGAACAGCACTACTGTAAATCCAGATTTGGGAGGAACAGCTTTACCTGGCACCCTGTGGCTGCTTCCTGTGATGCTCCACATGGAGGTGAGTCAGTGGATAAAATACACATCCTCCCTAAGCCCCAGTCCAAACAAAGCCTTGCTTCCCATTAATTGTTCCTATAAATTTGTTTAGACAGTACCTGTTGTGACAAAGGCAGCTGTCCCGTCTGTGCCTGGAGCTGCCCCCCCTGCTGCTTCCTCCTGCAGCATTTCTACATCCCTCCCTCATTCCCTAAAAGTCACCTCTTCACCCACAATCTGTAGGAAATACACACCAGGGATGCTTTGCAGCTACACAGACATGGCTGATCAACCTGCAAGTGGAGAGGAACTGCTGCTCCCTCAAAGGGGCTATTTGTCTGTCTTCCCTTCCCAATTCCTCCAAGCTTCGCCCCCATGCCAGGGGTTTCTAATGCTGTTAATTACTGCCCAAGTCAATCACCAGCTTCCAAGTTAATTTAGGAGGGGGAGTGATGAACTGCAAACTTGAAAGAAAAGTATAGCAAAGTAGAAAGTAAAAGCTTCCTTAAAGACCAAATCTTACTAACTCTGCTGTTCTACAACTCACATAAGCTCTTTTATAATTGTTTCTCTAAATAAATAAAATACTAAATATAAACAACAACCACAGATAGATAGATAGATAGATAGATAGATAGATAGATAGATAGATAGATAGATAGATAGATAGATAGATGTAAAGAGTTTGTTTTATATTTTGGAGATAGAGCACCTGCAACAATTTACTTATTTTTACTGATGGACTTAAAATAGATAATTTACCCAAAATTAGAAACCCTAATTGCAGGCATCTTAAGTGTCATTCTGTTTTATTGGAATGGCAATACCTTAAGCTGAAGAATCAGCAGGAAGAATTGTCTGTGCTTTGATTAAAGATCCTCTAAAAATACACACAAATATTTTAACTTACTTAATAATGTCTCTGGAGTTACAATGTTTAAAATAAACACAAATGTCTTGGCAAGGATATGGGGCATTTTGCTGGGTTTTTTTGTAGTTTATTTTTTTTTAGAATCGCTATGTCACATCTGAAACATCACTTTAGGTTTTGAGCAGCTACAACCCAAAAATGAACAATCTTCCCTCATACTACCAATGCCAGAATCACAGATTTCTGTATGTTTGTTTTCTCTAGAGCAAAAATAACCTCAAAGACTGGAGACTGTTCACAAATTTTACTATGGCAACATTCATATTCCAGACTCATCTTTAGGAGCTTCTTTCCAGAGACACCCAGTAGCTCTTCTGAACCACAGAGAGTGCTGAGGAGCCCAGGAATTTGGAAAATCAAGGTATCTATTAATTTGTTTACTTATTCTGTGTCTTTGTCCATCACTGTAAGAACCTATAGAATACTTTACTCCAACTTCCCCCAGTCTGCATTCAGTGCAACAGATTTCAGTCAGTTTGAAAATAAAGAGCACGGGAAGAAATGCCACGTACAGGTGTCACTGCACAGGCAGAGACCAAGGGGAAATTACTGCTTCCCCCCACAGCAGTGCCAGAGCCCCAGTCCCTCCCTGGTGGAGAATCTCCCAGTGGCCTGAACGTGTGTGAGGGTAAATATCACAGTCTAAGGAAGAGGAACCCACAACTCCATTCCTGTTCCAATCCCAGCTCTAAATGCTCCAGTGTTCCCTCTACCCAGTCTGACTTGGTGACTGGTACTATGGGGTGTAAAACAACACCCCACACGGCCTTTTGAAGGATTTATTGGCATCAAACAAGATCAATGTGTCCACCAAGCCAATACTCTCCAATTTACTGTTTCCTACCAAGGTGCTTATGTGTCCCTCCAGGCACATTCACCAACAGGCACCCAAATATGACTACATCCTTCTCCCCTACACTGTCAAATGAAACTGTAGCACCTGGCCAGTGGTTTATGATGGACAACACAACAGGCCTTGTTTTAGCTGTCCTGTATCTGTGGAAGGGACATGCGAGTTGTGCCAAAGAAAAGCTAAATGTTGACTCTGCAGGAACACAGCATTCAGGTGGGAGATGTATTTGGGGAAATGCTTTAGATGCTTTTGGCTTAGAAGTGAATACAGGTGATGTGCCTATTCTCTTCTAGCTTCTCAAGCAACTATTTCCTTCTGGCTATCAAACAAAATAGCATTACATGGCCCCTGAGAAAGGCAACTAATGTCCTTCTAGCCAATAAACAGAAAGAAAACAGCATAAAGCATGATAGAGACTTGTTTACTCCACATTTTGAGTAGGTTTTACCTTTCCCATGAGTTATGCTGAGGATTAACAACCAGGATGGTTGTTGTCTTTATAATAATGTATCCAATTACCAATGCGGTTTGCTCTCTTCCCAATTTGTCCTGGCTTTGCTCTAAAATGCAAACACCACTTCTGTCAAATGGCAATCATGTCAGTGCTTTGCAGGTTCAGTTATAGCTCTCAACAGCATCAATCCTGCTGACCAGAGTGACAAAGCAGCAAAGAAACAGGCAGAAGGGAACAAAGGAGGGAATGTGAGGCCACAGAACAGAGAAAACAAACCGGGGGAAGGAGAACAGGTGTTGTCTAAACCTGCACAAGCACCAGCTCATTATCACCTACTGTGGACAGATGCCTGAGACACAGAGAAACCTCCTGGTCTTCAGATGAGGCAGTTGCCTCCCTCTCTCTCCCTTCCCTTCTCTAAATTTGCTCTCACTCCAGTGGGGCACCCAAAAAGCAGGCTCAGCCCCCAGCTGCCCTCAGGAGTTGGTCAAGGTTGGCACTGAGCACACACTGTGCCGGAGCTTCACTCGATCCTCCCGCACCAGCCAGCAGGTTTTACTTCTAAATCTTTGCTGAATATATAAAGCTGCTCAATTCTTTTCCAACTTAAGCCTGCAGTTGTACTGGATTATGAGGGATGCTCACTAACATGACTGACAGATTGCCTGTCTACACAGAATCAAAACTAGATATATTAGACAGCAAAATTACTTGAAATAATCCTTCGTGGTAAACCCCAACAACACCAGGTACTACTGCAAGCCTTTGGAGGACAACAGTGCACGGTTTTCTAATTTAACCTTTTACAATATTATTTGCAGAAACACTTTTCAGGTTCTTTATCTCCCTTGCAACAGTTTCTTTGCCTTTAAAATACTGCTGGAGTAAAACAGCTTTGGGCTTGACTAATGTTGTAGTCCATGGTAAGGAGCTACTTGATTATTCTGTTTCAACAGTTAATATAACTGGTTTAGTGTTTCTACAGAAGGGGAATTTGAACTGGAAATAGTAGTTTTCTGTTGCTAATGACAATTCCTCAACATTTCTACTATATCAGAAGCCTCCTCAGTGGATGAAAATCATCCTTCCTACATTACCAAACAGCTGCAGCAGAGAAGGGAGGTAAGACAATGCTGAGTGACCCTTTGGATCTGCCTGGGTTTTGATGCAGTGCTAATTCTGTAACCAAGGGGTCTCAGAGGCACAAAACCAGCATTTGCTTAACGAGCAACTTCACCCTGTTTAGACCTTTGGGTGCCAAACCCCCCTCCCTGCTGTGCCCTCTCCTGGGAGCTGTAAAGGTGGGTCTGTAACCCTCTCAGGTGTCCCACCTCCACCTTGCTCTGCCCTCCTGCTGCAGCACCCACATTTCTCAGGTGTGACAGCCCCAGCCCAGGTCTCACAGGTTTGAACCTGTGGGTTCACTTTGCTGGAGCATGATGTTGGACACAGGCACAGGAGAAGGGAATTTCCCCTTCTCTTCCCTGAAGTGGACAGTTTGTGCCATCAGCTCCTGCACCATACGTGCAAAAGTTTGAAACTTTCCAAATAAAGCTTATTTAGTCTCTGCTGTTTTCCCTGGGCTCAGCTCCTTTTATGGCCTCAAGCAGTAAATCAGTAATCCAGGGAACCTCACTTTGCCTCTGAAGTGTTTTACAAACAGCGAGGATGGGGCCAGACTCAGTGGCTGCACATGGCTCTGTCTCCTTCCCCCACTGCCTTCCCTGCCCTTCCATCTTCCCAAGCCAGAGACTAAAGTGTGCAACAGAGGTTTATTTGATGTTATAACACACTTAAAAAGGGTGGGAGGGGAGGCAGGATGCATGAAGACATTGTAAAGCTCATGAATTTAATCCATGGTAGGTTTTTTTCTTAAATTTGTTGCAAGAAATGGTCAATAATTAAGCTATGCAGGTTATTTTAGGGTATTTAGTAGAGCTAACCTTCCTGCAGTCCCATTGCTATGAAGGCAGAAGGCACAAGGGGAACAGGAATTAACTGGGAAAAAAAGTGTGTGTAAATGGAAAATAATAAAAGTTTAGGTAATGCAGACAGTATGTTGACTGAAAAATAGGAGCAAAAAGTGTTAAGATGAAAAGGCTTATCCACCACACACAGATTGTTGAACACTGCCCTGGGAGAGGATGGGCATGAGCCTGGCGGGTCTCACCACCCCCAACTCCCTGCCTGGCTCTGCCACAGCATCGCTGGCGACACAGCGGTGACAAAAATCAATCCAACAGGGAGCAAGACAAATAAGTCATCTGTATCACAGCTAAAATATGTTTTTGATCAATAATAGAAAATTAACTCACACTCCTTTGCCAAGAAAATAGATTGTTTAATCAGAGTACAGAGAGACAGAGATGTTACATAATCAAGAATAGCTCGCACTGCTAAATTTAGTGGCCACTGTCTTTTAGGGAAGAGGGCAAAAGTACACCCATTATCAGCTACAAGCCCTCCACTGAAATGGTTTTCTGATGAGTTAAGCTGGTCTGACATACTTAACACCAAGATATTGTATATTTAAAACTATAACAACAACCACAACAGAATGAAGGCAATGAGCAGGGAGAGAGGAGAGTCACTGCTGTCCCATGGACAGATATCCACAGGGTTAAAAGGATCAAGTCCCAGCTAAAACCTAAACACCAGGGGATCTCCAAGAGTCATTTCTAACCTTTCTAACTTCCAGACTACCTGGAGTTTTCCATCAAAGGATGAAACATTAGCACAGCACATTTACAGTTTATTAGTGGTTGCCTTTTCACAGTTATTGCTGTGATTTCTTACCAATAACCAGTGGAATTGCAGGAATTTGCAGAACACACAGAAAATCACTGATCTACACCATCAGCACAGAGCTCACTTAACACCACCACAGCCTGCCTGGCCACATGGCAAAGCTGAGAGCCTTCCTCCATCCCTGAGAGCCACAGGATCTTAACTGGAAGCTCAAAGAAAAGTCTGTCTATGGACAGTCCCCCAGATGTGAACAACATCACCAACAACATGATCACCTTTCTTTCCCCACCAAACACTAAACACTGGGAAAAAGAGTGCCATTAATGCTGAAGTCAAGCAGCCCTAGTTTTTATGGTTTCAGACAGGGGAAAACTCAAATAAGGCATCAGAAAAACTAATAGTTAAACTAAGGACTTCCACACTTTCACAGAGAGGTGAAAGAACTGGAACACGGATAAAAAGAACATTTAGTGGAATAGCTGGTGATTAACATTGGTAACCACCACTTCTGTTGTTTTGGGTATCACAACCAACAAGGAATTATATACCCTGCTATTTGCATCAGGTTTATGGAGCTGCTTCCCGTGGGTGTGCAGCTCTCCCAGGCACTGCAAGCAAGGCAGTCCTGGAAGAGGGTGATTCTGCAAGACCTTACCCCTACAGGGTATTTTTCCCTGGGATGTCCATTTTAGACATTCAAGAGAAACAAAAACCTCACGCAGACAAAAAATTCTTGGTAAGCACAGTATTTTAGAGAGGTAAGAAAACAAAGAGTATAAACAGAAATCAAAGACACTGCTTCAGTGTTAAGATACCTTAACGATTCCTCAAATGTTCAGGGAAGCTGGAGAGGAAAGAAAGCACTATGCCCATTAAAAATAATAATAATAAAAGATAATTACAGCTGGCTCCAAATGTTAACAATTTAATAGTTACAGGATCTAAGTACTGTAAATGACTAATGCAGGCTGCAAATGTATTTGCAGCAGCGTGCAAAACAAAGCCCTTAAAAAGTAGAGAGCTCTGGGAAAAAAAGGATAAACTGTTTTATAACATCAGCTCTTGCAGCACATGGCACTAAGAAAGGCTCTGTATTATCTTCCTTTTGTGACTGGTGACAAGAACATCTCCTTGAATTACTAAGATGATGAAAAACCAATAATGCACAATTTGGGAGCACCAGATACCTGCATGATTACAACAACAATGTTGTCTCTTTACTGTTCTTGTAAGAATGAGACATGATGGGTGATTCTTTCCTATCTGCACAAAAAGTCACAACACACTTTAAGACATTCATCCATATGCAAAGCCAAGGAAAGACTGCTGATGAATTTAAGTGACTGCAAGCTGGAATAACGAACAAAACCGCTGATTATTTACTATGGGCCACTTTGTGTGCATATTTTTCGCCAGCAATTTTATGAAATACAACTTTAATCCCTACTCCCTAGCTGTGACTACAGTTGTGCTTTTAATAACCCAACAGCACTCCCCTCAAAATAATTAATAAAAGAGGAGCATAGAAATCCACCCATTCACCCATGGCTTGTAAACAAACACTCATTTGCTGTTTATTTTATTCAACTAAAAGAAGTTTCTGTAGACAGAACTGAGCAGCCACCAGTTACAGGTTCAAGATGCTTGTTAAAAAAGGGCTTTTCTGCCTCAATCTGCACATGACTTGGCCAAGACCAGAATGCAGGAGGGTGGGCCCCACTGAGAACCATTTCCTTCTCCAAACATGCCCACATGGAGCCCATCACTTATCTCCCTGCACAAACAGCAGCACAGGTCACTCCTTCCTGCCCCTGGGCTAATGAGCACTGTCCTCAAGGCTCCACACACCTCCTTATCCAGCAGGGGAAGTCCTGGACAGCAGTCACCTCCTGGGCCTCATTTCCTTCGTGGATGATCAGCTGCAGAGCTAAAACCTGCAGCTCTGCTACTGAAAACTTACAGGGTGTTTCCTGCTACGAAAGCCAGAAAGTGTGTGGAGTGATGGTTTCATTCCATTTGCTCACGAGGTTCTCTGTTGATGAATATATCTGATTTCATGTAAATGTGATTAAGTAAATCAGACAGTGCGAGGCTGTACCAAGTCTCAAGTGGTTCTAGTTCAAGATGTGAAATACTTGCCCCAATAAGCACAACTTGAGCTAAACCTTGTGCATTCTGGGGTTTTATTGCCTTCTTAACCTCAAAAAAACCTCTGGTGGCCTCCTTATTTTTGTTATCGTGGGTGTAACGTCAGAATTGCAGATTTTGCATAAGCTGCCACACTGATACAAAGGCATGTGAGGACTGAAGGGGAAGGGTTGGGAAATAAAAAGGAGAAATTCCTGCAAAGCATCCTGACTTACACCGTTCTCTTTGAGAAGGGAACACCAGCCAAGGAATACAGGGAGCCCACATCACATACTCCTTGCAATTTAAAAAGAGGCTTTTTGAAAAGATACCAGTTGAAAAGCAGCCTGATTCAGGATGGGAACTGTGTCTGCAAGCAGCAATGCCACTTTCCTCTGTCATTCCCCACCAAAATACCATCCTGCAACCTGCAAAATGATTCCTGAAGATGACACGGTTGTCACCTCCAGCACAGAGGTGGGTTTCTGGATTCCAGGTACTAGGGAATGAAATGCAAAGGACATGACTGCTTTTCCTGCCTGTCACTTAACTCTCCATGAAATCAATTTCAGATAGACCACCCAAACCCTCACTCTTCCTACTAAAGATTAGCACAGAATGCTAGAATTGCTTAGGTTAAAAGGGACATTAAAGACATCTCATTTCAACCTCCTGCCACGGTCAGGGACATCTTTCACTGGACCAGATTGTTCCAAGCCCCGTCCAACAGGCCTTGGACACTTTGGTCACTTTGTCTTCATGTCAGGTGCACCTTCTGACACCAGGCAGGAATTTTATCCCTTTACCAATAAGCTCCCAGCCCTTGGGCAGACAGGTGAAAGATCTCCCAGTCTACATATTTCATGAGGAACCACAATTTTAGCCCTTGAATGGAGCTCTTCTCACCCAAGGAACGACTCCTGCCATCAAGGCAAGGCTGAGTTTGCACTTAACTAATAGATTAAGGCTCATCTGTCCCCCAAAGGGGTTTGTTTGCTTTATTGTAAACAAATTTTGCAAACGAATTGGCACACAATGCACGGGCTGAATGCTGGAACAGAGAGGCTGTTGGTATCTCCAGCAAGTTGGGGACAACACTAAACAACTCAGCTTGTAAGGAGAACATTATTTTCTCTGATATCATACACAGAAACTGCTGTTTAATTAAAACTAAGCTGCTTAAGCCATTAAACTGGCAAATGGCTGTACCAAATGACTTGTTGTTGTTAGCATTCCAACAGCAGGAGTTGTTTGTTGTCACTCAGATGGCAAGTTGCAGTGCTAATGCACATTTCCCAACTGGCTCCACACATCTCAACCAACACAGGACAGGGAAGTTATTAAAAGTGCTACTGCATATTACCAAGGAATGCTTTCTTACCATGATCTTCAAAGACACCCATATGGTGTACTCTGCTGCAATTTAATTATTTCAACTTCTGCCCTAGAAATATAAGCCATTCCAGGCATTTACTTGCATTTTAAAAAGTAGAATGCACATCAATTCTGGCTTTGAGCCCCAAGTTTAAGCTAGTCCAGATACAGCCTCCTGACTCAGATCCTGCAGGTCTCAACAGATCAAAATCTGTAATTGAGAAGTATAACCTACTATAGCAGCTACTATATTTTGATTACGTGCAATTAAAAACAAATCCAAATGTTTTATCTTGGGTCAGTAACAGAAAAGGTAATTCTGGCCATGCAGGCAAACTTCAAAGCCACAGCAAAAGTGCCTGAGTGGAGACACTCCAGAAGACTTCTCTTTGCTTATCACTAGGATTTGGGTCAAGACAGGGAGCATCAGGCAGAGCTGTCTCTGGAATCTGGGGTAGGACACTCCGCCTCTTGCTCCTCTTCCCTCCCTTCCCCCAGGTGGAAAGGACTGTGGAGAGGAACTCGAAATGGTTAAACACACTGGATTTGTTGGTCTCTTTACTTCCTATGAGTCATGATCCTCAACTCTACCACTCTGCATATAAAAATCTGCTACAACTCATTAAATAAATGTTTCCACTTTGGCTCAGGAAAAGCAAAAAACTCCCACATTAAAGCACCACACAGGTAAAACAATAAAAAAGGTACAATAACTAGAACTGCCCATCCCGGTGCCCTGCAATGGGGCAGTCAGTGGTAACACAGTTATTATTATGGCAGATGCCATATACATCATTTTTCCTTTGGTGTGGTCTCCAGGAAAGAAGAATATTTCCATTCATCACACAATGACCTAATGGATGTTCGAATGAATGGTCAGCAAATGCATTTTATGTGCTTCTATTTGTGTACATTTATTTTTACAGCTACAATGCAAGCATCGGAACGGCACTTCCACTTTCCTATCCAAGGACTGAAAGACTATCCACATTAATGAAGTCTTGCCTTACCCCATGTGCCCTTTTTACATATGGCAAAACTGAGTCATCAGCCTTGGTTTAGGTGGTGTGCTTGACACAACAAAAATAAGACATGGAGCTAATTACCAGCACAAGACTGAAAACACGAGTGTCCTTTTCACAGGCCAGTCGCCAACTAAACTTCCTATCAAAATATAGCGGTTTTATATAGAAATAAAGTTAATAGATACCTAGAAGTACTGAATGAAGTGACAGGATCTTTCTGCATTTAGCAACTAGCCTTGAAAACCTTAATCTCGTGAGTCAGTAATAACAGTGGAGGAAGCAAAGCCAATCTTGGGTCTATAATCAATAAGACAAGCTGCTTTAAAGACCTCATCTGAAACAAATGTGTAAATGTCTCTCTAAAGCCGAGATGCTGATTTAAGATTAAAAAGTGTAAATGTACTTTGGTGGTATCAGTTAAGAACAACTTGCATTTCTCATTCAGAAGGGCTTAAGGCAAATGGTTTAACATCACCCAAGCACAAGCTCCTTGTTATGTCTTTCTCCAGAGTGCCATTAACACCTGGCATGTCCTGTGTCTAATTCTCTCTGGCTTACACCAGTCCTATCACAATTTCAACACATCAGGCTCCTCCTCCATTATCAAAGGCAAACCTACAAATGCTGCATTTTTCTCCTGACAAAATCCTGCAAGGCCAGTCCTGGCTGTGACACGCTCTGCCACCAGAAAGAACCAGCCAGGAAAACCCAAGGACTACAGAGACACACTGTGAAGGATTTTGAGAGCAATATTCCTCCAGATAATGCATTAGGAGGGGTGTTGTTTAATAAGTAAAGGGCTGATTAAGAAGAGCCGATGATCAGCACAGCAGCACTAACTGCAGTAAAGCAGAATTGTTATTACCAAGACTGCAGAAGAGAAAAAAGTTCAGACACTAAAAGGAGTCAGGTGAACAGGCAGACGAAATTCAACACTGACAAACATGTGCTAATGCCCTGAAGAGTAATAATTTGGGCTACTTATCTCCACTGCTGGCTCTACACTTCTCACTAGGTAAATAAGATGATGGACAAATAAGAACATCCACATCTAGTTCAGATCATATTCCAAACAGAGCAAAATCCCCTCAGACAGACTACTGTGATTCACCACATAAACAGCTAAATGATATGATCTGGAAGAATAGGAACCTATGGCAAGTTCATCTACATGATGCATTACAGAGCTGATTTAATTTTTTTCCCTCTCTGGACATCCAGCCTGGGTCATTATCTGAGCCCAGACAGTGGGCAAGACACTGTCCTTTTATCCAGCACACAATGACTGCAGCACTGTTGAGCCCAGGAAAAGTAAATAGCCTTAAAAATTCCCACTACCAGCAAAAGAGGGAAAACACATCCCAGATAATTTTGCGAGTCCAAATCCCAGTTATTTGGATAGCTTTCCAACGAGGGAGTATCTGCAATCATTCCTCCCGTGCCTGTATTAATCTGCAGGGAAATTAACTGCTGTTCACTCGGTAACTCGGGGGTTAATTCCGACTGCTGTCGAATGCCCCAAGTCTGTGCTCTGTTCATCAGAGCATTAAATCTGAAAGCTCAAGAGAGTAGTGCAGCCGTGCTGCAAGGGCTATGTTATAAAGTTCTGCATTAAAAATTCATATCGTAGGCTTGCCACAGTACTCTGCTCTGGCTGAAAGGAGAGCTGGCGGGGAAATATTAGACACCCCACTGTCTTTCTGGCAATTGGAGACATTCCTCAACAAACAGCACCTCAGGAAGGGAATGAAAGGGCAAACAAACCGTGAAACAAATCAATGAGTTCAATTATCTCTCTCTCTCTCAGAAAGGAAACTTTTCATTTTTAAGGCTGTTTCATGAAATCTTTTAATGACGGCCCTGAACACGGCGCTGGGCACTCTGGCTGCAGAACAGGCTGCTTGGCAGTGCTTTTTATTTGTTTTACACAAGACACAGATTCCCAAACACAGAGGGGGAAACAGAGAGCAGGGGATGGGGATCTCTCTGCAGAACAAGAGCTCTACTTACCCTTTACATTACCATGACCACGTGGGATAACAGGCTTTAGAAATTGTTCCCACTCTCCCTGAAGTGTCTCCAGTAAAGAGTGAATTTAGATTTATTAAGATGGTTAGTTACTCCATGGTTAAGTTATGTGCTTCTCACTGCTGGTTAAGGCTGTGTGCATTTCACAGCGATTTATGGCAACCCAACAGGGGGATGACACGGTTCACAATGATGGAAATGGGTGGGATATTTTTATGAAAGCCACATGTGCCCCTCAGGTTATCTGTCTGATATAACCACTGTATTCAGGCAGGTTAATAATCCCCATCCCATAAATGAGGAAATACATAGGAAATGAAACATCAGTAAATACAATTTCTTGAGGAAACCATGCAAAGAGAGTTACCTGTTCACAGCCCTCCCCTGTACCTCTGCTTAGCTCCAAGTGTAACACAAAGATTCCCTTTTCCAAGTGCTGAATATTGAACCAAAGGAAGGAAAAGGAAGAAAATATAAACCACTGGACAAAAGTTGCCATGGCACTTAATTTATAATTTTTAATACAAAATATATATGGATATATATATGGTTGTTAGTATAGTTGGAAACCCAACTGGCTTCAACCCAGCCACCCAGGTCACGAGTGGTTCAGCCACACGAGTTCCCCCAGGAGGAGGGGCACGAGGGCAGGTTATCATCCAGCGAGTGCAGTCCACAGGGAACTCAGGAGATTTATGCCTGGTAGCCAGCACAAAACAAATCAAGACCAGACTAGCCTAAAACCCCTCACTAATAAAAAACTATATTGGGGAGAGGGGAAAAAATTACACTATTCAGCTGCAAGTTCGTTAGTTTGAGGGAAAGAATGAAGACAGGCTGTATAGCTGGTGAGCACAAATAACCAAAGGTCATCTATTAAAAGCCACTGAAAAACTGCTACAAAAGATTAGTGACCCTAAGGCAGGACTACAGTCAAATTCAGTTTTTGCTCAAAATTTCTTACAAACAGGTGTTTAGAATTTGCAAGCAAGACTCGATCAGTTGGTGTTTATTTTGAGCATCAAGCAGCTGTATTCCAAGCAAAATAAGGGAAGCAGCAGTCCTTTCTTCTCCCCATTGCCTTGATTTCTCAGTATACTTGCTGCCATACAGGTTGCCTTCCAGTATCCCAGTCCCTGACCAACCTCCCCAGGACTCAGTTTCTCAACATGTTAAAAAGCTGGGAGGCAAGGCCAGCACAGACACAACCCCACAGGCTCTGCCACGGTCTGCTCCTGCAGGAACACACCAGAGAAGTGCTAAGGGTTAATAATCTCAGGCTTACAGGATTTGTGTATTATGCACTTGTTTATTTAGTGCTTTACATGAATGCTAATGAACTTATTAACAGGCCTGCATGTTGTCTATTGTTTTTCTTGGGTTTAGTGTCTGCACCATCCTGCCTTACCCCTTCTGCTCCACGAGCTGGCCAACACCCAGCTCTTCCAAATCCCTGAACCAGTGCTCAGCCCTGGTTCCTATGCTTGGGATTCTCAGCTTCTTGAACAAGGATAACATTTTTTAAAACTCCATCTTTGAAACATTATTTTTTTAAAAATTCGTCAAGATAAAGCGATTCAATTTCATCACACCAGGTATTTTCTGTGACACAAAACTGTAATCCCACATGGTTTTATTGTCTTTTAATTAGATCAGAGGATATGCAAATGAGACGATATTTCTTAGGTCCCATTAAGTGACATCTCCAGGAGGATCAAAAGGGGCTGAACAAGAGAGGACATGCTTCTTTGACATCCACACCCTGACCTGCCCCACACTGCAGCTGCTTCTCAGAAAAAAATCTTTGATTTCCTGGAAATGCCACCATTTTATGGCCATCTCAGTGCCCAAACTGCTCAGAATCTGCATCCCAAACACTCCATTTCCCCTGCAGCCAGTGAAATGCAGAGGTGCCAGTGCTGGGGTGACTCCTGCACATGCCAATCCAAACAGTTCCTTCCCAGCTCTGCTTCTGCCACAGGCATCAAGAAGGGCTCAGAGGGAAGGCCAAGATTATATGGGAATGGGCAGGAGAAATAATTGAAGTTTAAAAGCCCTTGTGAAGGTAACAGGGATGACCTGTACAGCAATACAAGCACAGGACTTCACTCTGAAGCCTTACCCTGAGTAATGGGAACATCCGAAAGTTCCCAACATCAACAGTATTAATAACATAAATCAGAAATCCTTATTTTTAAAGCAACTTTGGAGAGGATAAAGTCCATTTTTCTAGTCAGGTGACTTATAGCTGGGGCATCATAGCAACTTTTTAAGGCAGGGATGGGATAAGACACATTTAGGTGTCGGTCCAAAGAGATGCTGAAAAACCTGGCTAAGGAGGAAACAGCACAGGGATACTTCCATAAAGGTTGTGCCACATGCAGCCACTGGCAGTGATGGCTCACACCCTCCTCTGCTCTTGGAAAAGGCAAACAAAACACCCAAATGAAAGCACTGGGTGAATGTGAAAGCTCTGTATGAAACAACTTGGGGGAGCAGGTCACCAGCTCTCAAAACAAATGCCTGGATTCCCAAAGGGGAAAAAGACCAGCAAGAAAGAGGTTGCTTTTCAGGGCACAGACCTTTAGTGCTTGGGATCTTACACAGTCTCCTGAACCTCCATTCTGCTTCAGGACAGCCTTCTATTTCCATTAAATGAGGGAGCACAACACATTCTACGTGACTCATTTTTTTCTGCCTGCGTGGGAGTGGGAAAAGCAGCTGGAATGCATCTCGAGAGCCACAGGGAGAGCTGCGAACACACGCCGGTGCAGGAAGCCGCCCATTAAACACGTGGCCAGGTAGAGCCGGGCGCTGCAGTACCTGCCAGCTCAACTTAGCACCTCCTGGAGAGCTCTGCTTTGGGGCTGGGGATGGGTAACCCCACAGGGCAGGCCCTGATGGAAAACAGATGAACCGTTTGTTCCTGAGGATCCAAGGATCGATGCCGGCCGCCTCCCCCGCGAGCCCAGCCCCGCAGTAGCTGTGCTGCAGGAGCACACCGAGCCACGTGCCCTCCTGCTGGCACAGACAAGACCACGCCAGGAAGCGGTTCTGGACCGAAATAACTCTGTTGATTTGCTGCTTTGCATTGAAAAAAAAAAAAAAAATAAAAAAAAATGAGACTGTTATAATTTGTAGACGTACATGAAAGAGATGAGTGAAATCCAAGCTCAGCTGACTGGGAAATGGAAACCAAGCACCTTGGCCATGCTGGGGGGGTAGATGTGACTCTGCTCCTTCCTTTAAGCCTCTTCTTCCTCACATGACCCTCCCAGGCACCTTAAGAAGTTCAGCTGTTACAGGTAAAAGGACCTGCTTTGGCAAGATGGCTCAAAAAACTGGACTGCCCTTTTGTGGGACTTAGAGGGAAAGCCAATCCTTGCTGGCAGGCTGGGATTGCAGGAACATGTGCTCCTGCTTCTTCAGCTCTGGACTAAGGCAGGTGCACCAACCTGGAGAGGTTTGGGTCCACAAGAGCAAGTGAGAACAGACAGGACAGGGACACTTCTGTCCCTTGTCATTTCCTACAGACCCAGGCACCAAGGGTGCTACAGCCTCTCCATGCCAGCTTCATTCCCAGGCTGCATCCATGGCCAGGATAACTCACAGCCTGGCTGGCACAGGAGACAGTTTCATGCCCAGGGAGGATCCATGGTTGCATCCACAGCTGGGATGACCCACAGCCTGGCATGACACAGGAGCCCAAGTCCCTCTGATGCAATACTTTGCATTTATTTAAAGATTTCCATCTAAGGAACCTGTGTCAACCCAAGGTTAGAGATAACAGGGTGATGACTAGAATATGCTGGAATACCCTAAGGCTATTTTTTTTTTTCGACTTTGGGTTGTTAAGTAACACCAGCTTTTAGGCTATACTAGAAAAAGGAACTGAACAATCTCACTGGAGGTTAAAAAACAAACAAAATAAAAGCCCTGAAAGGACCTAGGGCACTTTGGCGCTGTCAGAAAGTTATATTAACTAATTGCAAGCCTTACAAGCCTAACAAAAGAGGCAACAGAGCCCAGCTACAGTATAGACTCCTACTGACTCCAAAGGCTCCATTTATATGGAGTTCTAAAAACTGCACGCTTGGAAATTAAAATTAAAATACATAACCTTTTTGTCAGTTTATGGTTTATCATTCAAACGTTTACAGACTTCCAGACTCTGGCCAAGAGCAGACCTGTTGGCCTTGAGCATCATATCCACTCCTGCCTCAGTTTCCCTACCCAAAGCAAAGGTAATGCCAGTGATTTGAGCAACCACTGAGGCTCTCACAAAGCCAAGTGTTCTACAGGAACACTGAATTCTCTCCCCACGTGACTTTGCAACTTTTCTGGTGTAATTCCAGGCTGAACCAGAAATGTGACAAAAAATGCTGCTTTGCACATGGGCTTTCAAGCCCTATTTCAAACCAGGGCTTGAGATCAAAGTAAGAAGCAGATCTCCAAAGTATTTTCATTCATCTTAATTTCTAGGTTTTCAAGCAACATATTAAAGCTACACAAGTGACTTTCGGCATGTTCAGTTTTGCAAAAGGCACAGTTAAAACTTTGAACAAACATCTCAAACTGCAAAATGCAGACAGAGCTTTCTGTAAGATTCAAAACATTCCATTTTTATTCACTCCCCACCCCTCCCCTTTAAAAAAGTAGTTTTCTGTAACATCTCCCCTAGTTTCTAATCATCCCATTACCACCAATCCCAGGTTTTCACTGGTGGCAGTATGACTAGGAAATTTAAGAAGAAAAGAAACTGTAAGAGACATGGCCTATGAAGTTCTCCATCTCCTGTTTTTAGGGAAATCACTTTAAACACAGCAATAATTCCAGAGCTGAGCATTAGAAGTTAATGACTCATCAAAAGAACAGGAAATAGGAAACTTTAAGACCTTAAAGGCACAGCAACTAGAAGCTATTTCATGTCATGTACAACACAACCACCCTAACTCCAGTATTTCATGCTCAATGGGGGGAAGCAGCATTTGAGACCATCTATTACAGTAATTATGTGATGCTGGAGGGAGCACGACTTTATTTTTTATCCAGTTTGACCCTGAGCACCATCAAAACGGAAAACTACAAACATTTGAGAAGTGATATACTGGTGCCAGCCAGGACTTAGCCAAGAAAGATTTGTTAAAAAAAATAATAATTAAAGTAAATAAATCAAATCTCACAATATATCGGGAATTACTCCCCCGAAGTTCATGTTAACTGAGATTTGCCTCAATGTAACACAAGATTTCACATGAATACTTGAAATCCAATTCCACCACATAACTTCAGGCAGAAATAACTCCTCAGAAATTCTCTAAAATTTCTGGTCCTCTGTCTTCAAGCCCAATCCTACACTCCTTCCATGCAGAAACCCACATCTTTAGAGCTTTAGTCTACACTGATGCCTGGAGAGCAGGTCTGGCTGATAATCTGGGAGAGGAGCATCCTTCACCCCGAAGAGCCAAAAACCACAGGCATCTCCTTCTGTTCCCATATGCCCTCCTGTGTCATCCTTAGCTGTGCTGCCAAAAAAAATAATGATCACTCTGATCATGGAAGGACAATAATTCTCTGCTTCATATACTGGAGGCAAAATGTTTTCCTACGTGTTATCGAGAGCAGTTGTTTTCAGATGACTAAATATGAGACAGGAATATTCCATCACATTCCAGTGCATACTCTACTTTTAAAAGAACAAAAAAATCTGACTCAGAAAATCCTCAGGTGACAAAGCTGGTGGCAGAGCTGCTCTGAGAGACAACCTTAACCTAAACTTTTTCTGGTTTGTGTTGTTTGTGAAGGCTTTTTATTGCAGAAGGGGGGGCAGTACCCAAAATCCTCACAAGACTACTTAAAGTTGGCTGGTGAAAATGGAGCATTTCAGTGAAATTCGATATTTTCTTTCATCAAAGGCAGGGAGCCTCAACCCACATGTTAACAGTAATGTAACAAGCCTACTGTATGTGCTACAACCCAAGATCCTTTTCCAATTAGAATTCATTTAGGTTGGGGCAGAGGAGGGGTCGGAGCAAAGAGGTGGCTCTGGAATTGATCTAAAACTGAAGCTCAACCATTCCGGCTGGGAGCATTAACTGCTCAGCTGGGAATCCCAAACACTTCCTTGGACTCTGCAGCAAACCAGAAGTGAAAGAGGAACGCTAGTGAAGAGAACAGTTTGTCCCTGGAAAACTAAGGAAATGTATACAGAATGTTTCTTTTACTGCAGAGAAGAAAGAAAGAAAAAAAGGCTGTTGTGCTATGAAAAAAACCAAACTCAATGTTCTTTAGTTTTCCTGAAACTCAAGTCTGAGTTTGCTTTTCAGTTCCAGCTCCGATAGAATCTCCAGATCAAACTCATTAGTGCTGGTTGAATCCAGGTTTGCTGATAGAAACGTGTGGGACAGCAAACAAAATCAGTATCAGGCCTCGAGAGAGGATGTGCCTCTTTAATTGAAAAAGGCAGAGTAATCATTCATTTATTTAACCCAGAGATGATTATAATCTGAAAACCTTGAAATCCTCTTACACAACAACTGTTTTGGCAAGCCCCTCTGTGTTCCAACAAATATTAAACTGTGCTTGCCATTTGTCTAAGGAATCTTGTATTAATAAACATGAAGAAGAACACTTTTACCTCCCACACTCAATGACAGAAGAAAACAAAGACCAGCTGTATTCATCAATGGATCCTTGTTCTGCACATAAAGGCTAATTACATTTTACTTCAAGCCTACACATGGAAAACTTTGCTGCTGCCATCTTGTCAAATGCAGCTTCTGATATTCCAGCTGACAGACTGCAATGACTGCACAGAATAAACTCCTTTTTGTCATTAACACCTTCGGCGCCCGGCACGGGGGGCTGGGGGGGCACAGACCCACCTGTGCTCCCTGCAAAAGGCAACAGGGGCTTTAGACGTGGGGGTGACAGAAGTTAATTTGACTGGGGATTTTAATTCCAGCCACTGATCTCATCCCAAGGTGCCCAGCTGCACCTCCATCCTTCCCTCTGCACGTACTGCTTTATTAAGATAAACAAGTTGACATAACGATTCCCAACTTCAGGATCACAACCAGTCGCCAGGAAAAAATCCAGACTACTTAATGTTGATAATGGAGGCTTCTCACTGTGTATGCCTTTTGCTTTCTGGGTTGTTTTTTCTCTTGGTGTGAAAGATTTTCAAAGTTTCAAATAGTTGAAAGACAGCTTTATTCTGAGACTGGAAATCTTAAAAGCACTGTTAGCTTTAAAAAATCGACAATTATCTGTTTTTTTCCTGAAGGCACTCCAATTCATCTGCATCAAATAAGCGTCTGTAAAACTAACAATTCTGGCCTAAGATAAAAATCACATGTTTTTAAAACATAAAATTAAAATTGGCAATACAAGTAGCTTTTCAGCCTTAGATCAAAAGAGGGCTTCTTCTTAGAAAAGAATCAAACTGTCTTTCACCCTTTTTATTGGTGTTTTTTCAGCATTTCTCCCAGCTTTTACAATTAAAATAGATGACTCAATTTCAGTGTCTACATTCAGTTCCTTTTTCATGTTTTTCTAGATTTCCATATTGCAAAATGTGGGCTACAAACAGTACAGGCAACTGTTGTTATGCAAGAACTATTCCTGCCATAAATATCCAAAACAATGATAAAATATTTCTTCTGTTATTAGGTCCTACAAGTTTGTTTTCACAGTACATTAGTCTGGGAGATAAAGTACAGGCTTAATGTTTGCTTCAGGATTCAGCTCCATGACCACTATATTCCAGACCCGGTCTTCATAATCATTCTGCCACAAAACACAATAACCTCCTTGCTACTAATTTTGATGTAATTCTATATTTTTAGGTAAGAATCATATTCAAGACCATATGAAAATATTTCTGTGTGAATCTCCCTGAAAGAATGAGAGTATAAAGGCAAACAAATAGTTTCAGAGAACAGGTTTTGCTCAGTTTAAGATAAATTAATGCACTTAGGGAAATAGTATTAAAAAATGAAGCACTCTGCAAATAAACACAATAAAAAGGGTTTAAACCTCTGTATTACCCAGACCAGCATGAGCCACAGCAGAAAGCCCTTTACAGACAAACCCAAGCTCAGGTCATTCCTCCCATCCAACCCAACCCCAACACAGAGCTCCCAGCAGCCTTCCCTTCCCATTTCTCCTGTGCCAGGGAAGGTGGTATGGGCACTTAAGAAGGTTTATCCCATCACCTGCCTGCCTGGAATGGGAGGTGAAGCTGGGGCTCTGCAGGACATGGGCAGTGGGCACAGGGAGTGTCTCCCTCAACCCTTCCTCTCCAGTGTCCCAGACATCTGAAACGGCTTCTTTGTTCCCATCCCATTTCCAGACACAGAAATGACTCTTTGGGCTTAATCCTGCTGATCATGAGAATTCCTTCTCATTATTAACTTTCCTTAAATATGAAGGGTTCAAAGGAAACCAGCAGCAGTCTGTCTCTTTTGTTGTTCCCTGCCCTGATTGTTAATAAAACCAGAGCATAATTGAAAACAGTAGCCATTAGAAAGACAAGAATATATAATTTTGAGACCACCTCCATGTCCTACTTGAAAACAAGAAAAATCTGCCAAAAATGCCACTTTCTATAATTTGGGGTGAACCTGACAGACCAATGACTGCTGCCCCAGGAGTAGAAAGAACCAGGGTGCCTAACAGTAAAACAGAAATCCTTTACTAAATGCAACTGAATTTTCACCAAGACTGGAAGATCACAGGAAATATTTCTGAAACCACTCTATTTCTAAATAAAATGCAAGCGATATCTAGTGTAAAAGATACACAGATGAAGCACCTGAGAATGAAAACAGGAATGCAGCAGGGTGTGTGTGCCAGGAAAAGTCTTGTTGGGTGGAAGAAAAGATGAAAACTAATAATCTCTCCATAGGAGGCCAAATTATGACCATGTTTTCCAACAAATCTGGATGCCTGAGCCTCCCCCATCTCGTCTGTCTCCAACAGACAGATGCAAAACAAAAAAAAGCAGTGATACCCTGAAGGGAGACATAGAAAGAAAACAGGGGAATCTTACTTTGCAGTAGTTTCTTCATCGTATTTTGTTTTCAGATCAAATAGTTCTGTCCTGGTTTTTTCCAAGGCTAAAAGGCATAAACATGAAGCATTACAGTACTGAAACAGCAGTATTCAGCCATAAATAAAGCTGTACATCTCCTGATGAAAAATTCTTTGCTTTATCTTTCTACCTAGGCTTATGACACAGAAAAAACATAAGGTTTTGAGGTTTTTTGTATTTCTTATGGTATTTCTGTCACATTGCAAAAATTCCCAGTTTCTGCTTAACAAAGCTAGACATAATTAATTTCTTATTAAGCTGGCTGAACTGCTTATTCACTTGAAATACTTATTGTATAATTCAGGGAATAAAATGTCTTGTGTTCCCACAGGAAACAAAGCCAAATGTGCCCAGACCTCTAAGTATAAAGGGATGAGAATTAATGCCAAGTCATAGCATCAGGCAAGGCACAGGTGTAGAAACTGGGTTCACACTGATCACTACACACAGTTATCTGAGTTCAGGAGCGTGTGAAGCCAGAGCAGAACACACATGGATGGTAAGTTCCATGGCCTGCGGTCATTTCAGGGATAATGTGATGCTGTAAGTGCCTCGTGGCCTTGTCCCCTGCTGTATTTACAACACGAGCAGGTGTGAGCCCAAAAGCAGCTCCGACTCACAGAGCACATTCGGGCTCTCTTGGATCTCCCTGCGCTGCCCAGAGCTGGTCCACACACAGTCCTGATCCACCCCGTGATCCCTCTCCTCTCACCTCCCACCTGATCACTGGAATAGGTCAGAAAAGCGATGCCAAACCTGTTTGCAAAGCTTGAACTTTGTGTTCGGCTTCTTCCAGCTTTGAGGCTGTGGACATCTGTGTCTCCTGCAATTTTCTGGGAAGCGAAGACAAGAGGTGAGAACAGAGCTCGTAAGCACATTAAACAACTCATTTGTGCTTTGCAAATTTGGAAGATAGAGCGAATAAACGTCTCAACTGTAATCAGACAACTGCCAACACCACCCAGGCTACAAGGTGCTTCACTGGGACCCATAAATCATGTCATGTTGTGATACTGTTCCTACTTTGTGGTCCCACTTATTAAAATTTTAACAGCGTAGCCACCTCATAACATAAGCTGTGAACATTATACAAGAGTTGACTGCTATATAAATGACAACTTTAGTGGAAGGTTTTCTTGAGCATAATTTGTTTTGGAAATGTCACACACATTGAGAAAATTGTCACCAAGCACCCTCTGTTGTACAAAGTTAGTACAAGAAGAATGATACATTTCCATTTTAGTGTCATAATGAAGGAATTTGTTGCCATAACTGATAGAGTGAATAGATGCAGCAGCTGTTTCATCAGAGCTGCAATGGGTGCCAAATGCAGCAATATTATTAGCTACTCTTTAAGAAAACACACAGATTTCAAAACAAACCTCACATTGATATTTTCTATATAACATGAGCAAACCTTTAATACGCTCGCATTTCTTATGTCCACAGGCAACACTTTCTTGTTTGTGTCAGTTAAACCCATTTTAACATCATCTGGCCAGAGAGGCACTGCACTCCTTGCTAAAGGCCAGGCTCCAGGACTTATAAAACTCATCTTTGAAAGGAGCTGCTCCAGCATCTCCCAGGAGCCGTGCTTTTTACAACACTGCTTTTAGGATATTCTGCAGATTTCAGAATTGTGAAATGGCTTATGAAACTACCAGCATCCTGCCTGCACTCCATAGGGTGCATAAATTTATTCTCCAACACTGCTGACCAGGTTAATAACTATTTATAGCGAGAACCGTGCGTCAGTTCCCTTCACACTGAACCATATACTTTGAGACCTCAAAAACCTCTTATACACACTTTTATTTGCCTTCTACGACCTGCCATTTTATTTTATTTTTAAGTGTATCTAAATTGCAGTTGTTAAAGCCACTGCTTACAAGCTGCTTACCAAAAAGCAACCACAGGTATTGGTGACTTAACAAAAGCTTTGCATTCACTCTGGTAGATTCCTCCCACTCAGGGCTGAATTTAAACAACCAACCCTCCAACTAAAAAGCTCATGTAAAGTGAAGGTTTTCCACGCTATGTTGAACATATCATAGCTGCAGTGTTACTGCTCCGTGGGAGAAATAAATTCTCAAGGCAGGGAATGCAGCCTGAAAGAACTCCCTCTTTTTAGACCCTTGGTCTTGTCCTGCCTGATTTGTCTGCCCACTAACCTGAAGATTCAAACATTCTCTGCTCATGCATCCAAAATGCTTCAAAATAAAAGAGCAGTTATCAAAACCCTTCTTAATTTTGGCACGTAGGAACATGCAAACCTTTCCAGTATAATTCAGGAGCACATCCCCTCTCACACTGCCATGGGAGCAGGGGTGATGAATCTTTTACCCAGGCTGTGGGTGCTTCATCTCCACAAGCTCAGGGTTGCACAGCCTGTACCACGGCTCTGTGACACAGCAGGCTGAATTACACTGCCAGCTAATGGAGACAGATTGGTGTCAAGGAGGACAATACAGCCAGTGAGGAATAAAAGCAGGTTTGCACCCTTCTGAACATGACACCCCCCACCACACTACGGCCGAGAGACAATCTGTCCTTGTTTTACTTCCACACTCTCACGATTGTTTCGCTGTGCAAAGTTGAGTATCAAATGATTCCGTGTCAAACACATAAATCGCCAGAATCACTCAATATCTGAGCTGTCTCCGTGCGCCGGAGAGTCGGTCCTGACTGGGAACATTAAACAGAAAAATACATCTCTCCTCCTCCACAACACCCACCGCCACACACACTCACTCACCTCTCCTTCTCTGCAAAATCATTTTGTAACTTTTGTTCCTTTTCAAGGGCTATGTTCTCCGCTTGGTTCTTCAGGGTCTGTTCATATTCTCGGATTTTCTCTTTAAGTGCTTTTATTGTAACCTCTACAGGAAAACAATAGGGGAAGAATGAGTTTACACAGCTCCACGTGGTTCCACAACACAAGGCTTGCTTTACCCTGTAGGCTCAGTGTGTTTTAAACTTTAGCTCTTCAACTCTGACACAAAATCAATGGATATGAGTCCCTTTGGAGACCTTTTACTCCCTAAATGTTAAATTGAACTTTAAGTGTTTAGGTTGAGAAGGATCAATGGAGTTTGCTGGAAAGCAGAGTGAAGAAGGCTCCTCTAACATGACTTTTTAAAAAAAAAGAAGGAGAAAAAATCAATTGTAAAATATAATATCACCTTATTGACTAGTCTAAAATTAGCTCAGTGCTGAGTGAAGATTAATAAAGTCCCAGTGTAGGTTTAAGTACGGATTTACACACAGGACACTTAATTCACCGAGCTGTGCTCATGCACAAGGAGGCAGTTTCACTGTGGCTCGTGCACAGATGCAAACTCACACTAATTGAACACATATCTGGGATACAGCCCCGTTCTGCTCCACAACTGATGACAAATTCTGCCTGAACAGCAGATCAGACACTGGAGCTCTGCAGATCCCAGTTGCTTTCACTGCCTTGTCATCCACACCACGGTTTACACAGAGGCATTAACTATTTTAACTTTCTGAGTGCACTTGTAGCCTTCCAGGGAATTTGAAGAACCCCCTCTCTGGGATAAAGGAGCTATCTTGCATTTCCCATGCCTGGCAATGGATGAGAGAAGATGCACAAACCTGCAGAGCTACGGTTCAGCATCTCCTTACGTGTCCCCGATCTGCTGCTACGTGAAAGCCCTTTGATCCCACCCACAGGAAAGGACTGAATCCTTATAGGGCTCAGAGGAGGAAAAGCAGGACATTCACCAGAGTATGCTTTGTAACAATAATGGAATTTGGAAAAACCATTGGACTGCCAGAAGACTCCCAACAGCAATTGCAGTTCAGTGTGCTCACACAGGGATGCAGGGGGGAGTTTAAAGACCTCAGCTTATTAACAGATGCCATTAACAATGATTGAAGAAAAAATAAAACATTTTGGACATAGAAAGTTTTACATTCTGCAGAAAAATCATAGAAGACAAACTCTGATATAATAAATACAGCCTATGGGTTTGGGGGAAAAAACCTCAGTAAGATACACAAACCCACAGAGAATCCTTTCAAAATCCAGATGTTTAGAGATGAGCAGAGAACTGCAAAGCAGACAGTAGGTAGGTGGTGACATGATCTGCTGTCTGGGCATTACCAGAGTCAGCTTTGGCCACTGTGCCCACAAAAAATGGGAGGGGGGAAGAGTGGTAAAAATGCCAGCAAATCAGCTGCCTCTGAGAGAAGGAGAGGGATTTTGCTGGCTGTGCAGAAATCAGCTGAGGCTCATTACTGAGTAACAGGCCATGAAAAGGACACGTCACTTCTTTCTTTTTTTTTTGGAGCAAGGGAAATTCTTCTCTGAGATCCGGGAAGTAATACAAATTCTGATCTTTTCCTGAATAAGCAAAGGATGGTCCTTCACACAGACAACAGGATGCTCGTTCCTATGGTGCACTCAGCACTGAGACACCTTTGCTCCAGGTGTTTTCAGACATAAATCTGCCAAAATATTCAGGTATATGGAGAAGCAGAGAGCAGAATAACCTCATGGAAATGTATATAACTGCATTTTGGCCAAGTTTGAATGTCTAATTTTAAAAGGAAACAAAACTACAAAAATGAATGCAAGAAGTGCATAAATATGGGGAAGAGGCATGACTTTTGTAATCAAATCTGATTTTACATATAAGCACCTAACAATAGATTTGTTGGACAAGCACAGTTTAATCTTCTATGTTGCTTAAAGCACTAAGTGCCTTTCTTCACTCCTCAGGTCAGCTAAAGCTTGTCAGCCACAGCCATTTATACCAGTTTGGGAAGAAGTTCTTCAAGGCACTGTGCAGCTCACACAGAGCCCTCCTAACCAGAGATTAACTGATCAAAGCACCCTTAGCTAACAACAGGCTTTTCCCTGGATAGCTTATTAATCCTTGTTTGAAACAGAGAGTAAAACTATTGCACTGGAGTGAAAAACAAGGCAAAGGCTACAATGGGAAAATGGAAAGGAAGCGAGAGCACACCAGGGAAAATGAATAATGCCACTTTGTGAGTGGTTGCAGCAAAAACCCCTGGAAGTCAAGAGCTTTTCCACTTTCTGGGAAGAACCCCTATGTTGTGCTTGGATGCAGAGCCTCAGGAAAACACTGCACAGTGAACTGCAGTTATTGTACATTTCCAGCAGAAAATACTGTCAGGTTGAGAGCATTACAGCTCCCACATGACATGTCTTCCAGTCCAGCCCAAGTCCTGGCATGCTGATACCTGTCCTCTCCAGAGGTCACACCCTCTACCTTAAAACAAAATATATTTCAAAATATGTAACTACATGTATGTTCCTTCTGCTGAAAATGAGATGTCCCATGGATAGGCAATTGGGTGCACAACTGAGCAGATTTTGTTTCCAGAACTTCATTCTGGATCACAAGAAAACTTCAATAGTCTTAAAGTCAAAAGGCTTTAAATTTCACTGAGAATTTCATGTATTTTCATGTACTCTGGTCTCATTAAAATTTAAATAATTAAACAGTAATAGCTTGTATTTACATTGCTCTATGGATAGTCTCTAGAGTAAATATACAGTAAGTATGCTGAATGTACTCCAGAAATACATTTAAATAAGGGAAAAGAGAGCACAGATAAAGTTCCATTTTGTACAGATTTGTATGTGTGTATAAAATACTGGGGGGTTTGTATCTGTCTGTGCAAGATGCATGTTCTACAAGCACCCACACTCACATTCAGCTTGATGTCAGTACCAGCACTGCCTCTCATAAAATGTCACATATAATGTCAGTCAGGTGTAATTTTCAGGGCTGAAGGCTACAAGCCAATATGCAGAGTAACAACTCCATCCTCTGCCTCGGTGTTAGAGTAAATGAAACTCCTAAAGAAACCCAAAGACTCTACTCAAAATCTTATCTATACACATAAATACAGAAGGGGCTGTAATAGACCATTGTACTTTCTATACTGAATTTCAATGCTACTATCAACTCTACCTGTAAGAAATAAAACTAAATTTAATCCCTACCTTCAAATTTCAGTGTGCATTAAAAGCTGATAAAAGAGTATGTTTGCCACCTACCCTGATTTTTCACCTCAGCGAATTCTTTATTGTATTCCTCTAGAGTTTCCCTAAGTTTCTGGTTTTCTGTTTCAATGTCGTGCATACGTTGAACCTTCAGCTGAAGTTGCTGTCCTAAATCCAAGGCTGGAACCGGATCTGAAAAAGGAACAGTGAAATAAAATGTAAGGTAACAGGAATCCTTCCGTGGCTCAAGCAGTTCAGAGCACAAGTGTCCTTTACTATCTATTAATACACATTTCAGTGGCAGTAAGGCCATGCTTGGAGTTATTAGTCCTGTACATTCCTCACTTCATGTCCTGCAAACTTCAAAACCCAGAAAAAATTACTTGTAATGTATGATACCCCTTAAATACGGAGACAGGCTGAGAGAGGTCTGGCTGTTCAGTGTGGAGAAGAGAAAGCTCCGGGGAGACCTTAGAGATCCTTCCAGTGCCTAAAGGGGCTCCAGGAGAGCTGGAGAGGGGCTTGGGACAAGGGATGGAGGGACAGGACATAGGGAATGGCTTCCCACTGCCAGAGGGCAGGGTTAGACGGGATATTGGGAAAGAATCCTTCCCTGTGAGGGTGGGCAGGCCCTGGCACAGGTTGGCCAGAGAGGCTGTGGCTGCCCCATCCCTGGGAGTGTCCAAGGCCAGGCTGGATGGGGCTTGGAGCAACCTGGGCTGGTGGAAGGTGTCCCTGCCCATGGCAAGGATGTGGAATTAGATGGTTTTTAAGGTCTCTTTCAATCTAAACCATTCTAAGATTCCATGACATTGGGACGTCTTCTTCATCCTGGAGTTAATCCACAGGGAAGTGTTCCTGGGCACAGTCATGATACAAAGGCACGTAAGTCTTCACTTTTGTTTGCAAAATGAGAATTTTGGGGTAAAAAGCAATTAAACTGCACAGCTCACTGACAGCTACTGTCCCTCAAATACCTCTGCTTGTGCAGGAGCAAAGTTCTGAAGCAAACTGTGCCCTCCTGCACAGAGTAGCTCAAAGAGGTTATTTGATCATGGAGATCTGAGCTGTATTTGTTCTAAATGACAGATCAATAATAATCAGAAATATTGTGTGGATGTGCATAACTCCATGAAGCTTGGGTTTGGAGCCCTCTGTTACTTCTACTATTAATCAAATGCCCTCTCAGAATTAATCCCCGACGTCCATCCCTTTCTCATAAAGAGGGTCCTCAGCACACACCTGACACGTGCACAGTGTGACTTATTCTGGGACTTCTTCCCAGCCAGAACTGGAAAATGCTGGAGTGTGATGGACTTATAAAAGATTATTGAATATATTTCTGCTGTGGGCGCCAGCATCTCTTGTGAAATGGCTGCAAAGATTTAGTCTCCTGTTGAGGAATGCTAAACACCAAACTCAGTGGATCAACAACAGTATATATTAGGGAGTTCACTTAATTTTCAACCACCACAGTCATTAATTTTTCAGACCACCCTCAGTCTCTGGAAACACATAATAAGTCTATTGTACCTCTGTTAACACATTAAGCATGAGCCTGTGTGTTTTTTCAATATGCCAGCGTTGTTGCATAGTTTATAAAAGAATAGCACTGGGTTATGTTGAGCTCAGAGACATTCTAAGTAGCAGCCTGCTGCATTTTGTTACTCCAGTTCTTCAACAGCTTATGGCATTACCCTGTTCATAAGACAAAATCTAGGTTGCTTGTCATCTGTTCTCTGTACATACATAGTTTATGACTACACAGCTTTTTCATTTATGCTTTTTAGGCCAAATACTTTTCGTTATTATTATCTGTATTAAAATATTTATAATAAATCAAACTTAAAATGTTATTGTGGCAGAGACAGGGGGGTACAGGTAAGGAATTAAATATAAAGTTGAAGTCACAGCAGTAGCACGAGTTAAAGGCTCTGCAGTATTTATGTATGGTCCAATTACGGTGTGGGCTGTCACAACATCCCCCTCTCCCATGTAGGTCTGCCGACCTTCATCCGCAAGGAACGTTTTGTCACACTCCTGCAGCTCAGCATTTCTCCCAAAGCGCCAGCCCGGGACATTCATCTGCTGAACATAAAGAAAGGCTGGATTGTCTCAATCCATCCACGTCTTAAATTGTTACAGGAACCACGAATCGTATCAGGCCGGGGATCTTAAGCTTTGGCGACGGTATTTCCATCGAATGGTGTTAAAGTGCCACAATGAAAGAAACTGAACTTCACGAAATTGTGGGTGCACTTTCTCCCTTCTCGTTTTAACATGCCCATTGTAAAAAGCCAGGACACCCACAAGAGGCATTTTGCTCCAAATACACAGGGCTTTTTATATTGAAATCAGTAAAGAATTAAAGGACAAGAATAACATGGGCATTATAAAGTGAATAATGACTAAACCTTTAGTCAAATTTGCAATCCCTGAGAAGCTTTATGTACAAAATGAAACCGCTTGCAATCTCATAATTATTCATCAGGACATGTATATTTAATTTAGCTCTATTAAAGGTTAATGTTCAAGTAGCAAAACAGTGGCAGAACAAACAAAATGTAAAAAAAGTCTCTGTGCATTAAACTTCAAACTTCACCAGAGCCTATTTGAAGGACTAATGGCCTGCAGCCACTAAATACTGCTGGAGGACATGTAAAAAAACCCCACGGCTGAAGCACCTCTTAGACTTAATTTTTATAAACTGCATTAAAGAAAACTAATCATCGTATGACAATAAAAGGGCCAAGACATTTTGGGCAGAAAGACAAATCATTTCTCATGGCAAGCTCCAACATGCTCTTTTAGCTCAAAACCCCTAAAACCCTGTTATTTCTGGAGTATTTATGAACACCAATTAACCTGAAACACGTATAAACCTTACAGTCATGACGACTTTTTTCTTACCTGAGTGGAGCAGATTTAAAAATAAATAAAAATACTCTCCTATTCCCAACATATGCATGCATGGAAAAGCATACCTTTTTATATTAACCAGGCTTACAAAGTATGTTTCATGTCATTTAACAGGAGGTCACTGAATTTTTAAACAAGCAATGGACCAAAACTTTCGATTCATTACACAAACAACAGGCACACACAGCTCAAAAAAACCAAGTGGCTCTGGCTTGTGGAGAGAAGCAGCAAAGGAAAAGCCCTTGCTGTGGTCTGTAAAAGAGAAAAATCACCTCACTGAACACTGAAATGTGGAAAACTCATCACACATTATTCTCTTGGTTTGAATCTTCCCTTGCAAAAGTTCCGGATCCCTGCTAGGCACAGCACAAATGAAAAATGAGAAAATTGGTAAAAGGAATCGGATCACCCAGAACTTGAAGAAGTGTTTTGCAAGATCATTACTGCCCAAGAGTAAATTGAGAAGGGTATTTTTATACTAAATTGAGTGTATTTTTTTTCTATTCTGTTCATTTTTCCTAATCCACTTGTTGCATCCATGCCCACAGAGAAGCCCTCTGCACCCTGTGTACGAACACAGCTCGGCACAGCTGGATGTGATCCCTGACCAGGCTCCCTCCACACCATCACAGCAAAAACAGGATTTTAAACCCAGGACCTGCAAAGCCCATTCCTGCCTCTCCTCCCCAGTGGATTCAGCAGCATCCCTGTGCTCACTGCTGTGCCACCACACCATCCCCTCTCAGAGGAGCTTCTGTCCCCACAAAGGAGGGGGATGGACACATCTCAGTGGACACAGATGTGAAAAAATTAATGTTACAAAGGCAAGGTGATTTTTATAGCAGTTAATACTTCACATCAAACAAGCTGGAGCAACGCAGCCACAGAGCACCTCTCAGGCTGTTCTCACACCACACATGCCCTGATGATGAGTCTTTTTTGAACAGCAGTGCTGCTGCTTATGCATGTAAACTACTGACTTTATGAACAATTTTAAAAGAAATGCAAAGACGGATCTCACCCAAATTTTGCAGCACCTGAGCAGGGGGAGGCAGCCCCTCATCACCCTGGAAGTGGTTTTGGGTGCCACAATATAGTAAAGATATAAAGGTATTAGCATCCACAGGAGGCTCCACAGATGGTGAAGGGTCAGGAGGGGTCATATGAAGAGTGGTTGACGGCACTTGGTTTATTCAGCCTGGAGGAGGCTGAGGAGGGACTAATTGGGGTCTGCAGCTTCCTCATGAAGGGCAGCTCCAATCTCTGCTCCAGGACCCAGGGAAGGGCTGGAGCTGTGTTGGGGGGGTTTAGGTTGGATCTCAGGAGAATGTTCTTCCCCCAGAGGGGGGTGGGCACTGAACAGGCTCCCCAGGGCAGTGGGCACAGCCCCAAGGCTGGCAGAGCTCCAGGAGGGTTTGGACAACACTCTGAGGGACAGGGTGGGATTGGTGGGGTGTCTGTGCAGGACCAGGAGTTGGACTGCATGATCCTTATGGGTCCCTTTCAACTCAGGACATTTTATGACTCCATGACCCACCCACCAGCCCACATCACACACCCAACCTTGACGCTGGAAATATAACAGGGTCACGGATGACCACCTGAACTTCCAAACTGAGTTCTGCTTACAAACCCCTTTTCCTCCCTCATTCTGGGAGCTGGAGGAAGACACAGCTCCTAATATTAAGAATTTAAGCCCAGTGTTTACATCATGAGTGCTGTCGTGGGGTTGCCCTCCCCGGTCACCAGTGGCCGTGGCTGCCCCCTGTGTGACATCCCGCTCGGGTGACATCCCACTCCCACCCGCCTCCCTTTTCGCCAGGGCACTCTGGGCTAATGTAATCATACGATTACATAATTAACCCAGCTGTCTCATTAAGAAAATCAACTGGAATTCAGGGCATAATTAGTCATACAGCAATTAGCATGCTGATGAGCAACTGATGAAAAGCTGTCTCCATATAGAGTATGCCGGGACCACCCTCGTTATTTAAGGAGAGGGGGGAAAAGCCCACCTCGGCTGAGGGAAAACTGTGTGGGACAGGGAATGTTTAAAGTTAATGTTTAACCCTTTGGCCGCGGGTGTTGTTGCTGTGAGGGGCGAGGGGCCCCCCCACCCGCTGAGGGAGGAAAATTTGCCAAATGAAGTGGAAAAACCGTGTCATTGTTTAAATGTACAATTTACAGCGGGCTGGGCCCAGTTACACTCTCTCTCTCTCTACATATACATATATATATATATGTATTTCTTAAATCCCTTTTTTTTCTAAAGTCCAG
>VXBX01004959.1:364058-489200 GCA_013400415.1 Scytalopus superciliaris
CTGGGAATTCCATCCCAGCCCCTCCCCACCCTCACAGGGAAGGATTTCTTCCCAATGTCACATCCAAACCTGCTCTCTTTCAGTCTGCACCTATTCCTTTGCTCTCATAACACGGCGCTCCCGAAGAGCCTCTTCCAAAACAAAGGCCCTGCCTTTTCCCAAGCCCCCTCCTCGTTACAGGCCTGTAACACCGGGAACGATAAGAAAGCAAGTTACGAAACAGCGCCAGAACTACGGGGGCAATTAATAATTTATATCGCTGGAAATGTGTTTCCTAAGGTTGGGATCTAAAAATAATCCATGGCAGGCAGCGGGTCTCTTTCTGCTGCCCGAACCGCTCTGCAAGCAAAGATCGCTCGCAAGAAACGCCCACACGAGACGATAAGGGAGGGGAGAAAATAATAATAATCCTCCTCAACACAACTTTCTTAACGTGATGCGAGTTTTTTAAAAGAGCCAGGAGTTCGGCTCTGCTGTCGCAGTACTTTGGTCATGCAAGGGAAAGAAGTTTTTTTCCCCTTCCTGAATTGCAATACTGCTCTTTGCAGGGAATGTTCCTTTCGGAGCACAATCTCTGGATTACAGACTTCTGATGCAGAGAGTGCTTTTGTGAGAGGCTGCATGTCTGAAAATAACCTGAAAATGTGTTTTAGGAAAAAAAAAAATAATAATTACATTGTAGCTTTTGAATATTCAAACACCTCACAGCATACTTAATTAATTCATTAATTATTCCCCAGAAATTTCAGCGGTAAATTGAAATAGCCTAGAGAGACTGAGACAAAGATTTCACGGAATAAATGATAGCTTTGCTCCCGTTCCCCTATGACTCTGGTAGCCCAGGGACAGAAGAGTTATAGCCGTAATTCCGTTTGAAACAAAGCTCATCATCTCTCCAACTCCTCACTTCATAAAAACCACAAAAAGGTTCTTCCTTCAATCAAGAATTATACATATTTTCTCACTCCCCCATCCCACAGGAATGGGATCTCTCTCTTCCTTTTATTTTCCCCCACTTTTTAACAACACTCTCCTCACCCTGCAGCTGTCAGAGCGTTCTGTGAGGGCTGTGCCAGGGAATTCAAAGTGCCCACAAGAGGGTGAGGGACTCTCATTTTCCTTTACCCGTGGAAAAGCCGAATCCCAAACTGTGCTGGCCTCTGGAAGCAGCCAAGGCAGACTGATGGGACCCCCCTGCCCGGTGCCTTTCCTCCCCACTAATCACCACACCAGCTCTCCAACACTTGCAGGGTTAAAGGAAACGGCACGGGACCGATTTGACCACAATCACACAGATCCATGTCAGAATGTGGCTCTGGGATTCTGTGGGCTCTTATTTAAAACCATCCTTTATTTATCTCCCAACTCCAGAACTGCTACTGCTGAAAGATGCTCTGCTCTGCTTCTGGCTGAGGTGCATCTCTATCCTAAAACCCCAAAAAATCACGTAAAACAGAGTAAATGGTCAACCACTTCATGAATTGCACTGCCATTCCCTGCATTTTCAAAGGGCTAACCTAAGTAAAACCTCAGAGAAGTTTTAGTATTAAATGCAGGGTATGATAATAGGTAATACAATATTTTATGGCACTGTGCCAGCTGAAAAAGGACCTAATGAGTTACAAGAGAAGCCACTGCAACTGAAAAGGCTCCAATTTGATTGTTAATGTTCCATTAATGGCTGAAGACACTGGAATTTCGAGCTCAGTGCAAAGGACAGTTACAGAAAACCACTCCTACTCTAAGTTTTGTTTCTGCTACTTTGAGATTATAAAAGAAAAAAGAGCCTTCCCCTATGTTTGAAAGCATTCCTGCCACAATCATCCCTTCTTTCTCCTAAAAGCTTCTGAACAGACTTAGCACTAAACCCTCCGAAAGCTGGGGGTTTATTCTAATTCCAGTCCACATTCCTGCAGCCGAGAATGGGAAAGGCCAATATTCCCCATCCCCAGCACGCTCTGCCTTTGCTCTGAACACACAGCACCGCTCCAGTCACCGGGTTTAGAGCTGCTCCAAGTCCACTCCCTGCAGCAACACCTTCCCAAGGGCTGCTGTGACAGCCTCCAGGTGAACACTCAGTGCCTGCAGGGATGTTTTCTGGGATATCTTCTTTCTTATACCTCACATTCTTCCTGCCTCTATTCACTGCATCCTTCCCTTTATCTGCACCTCCCCTCCTCCTTCTGTGCCTCCAGCCTACCAAGTAAAATAGGGCTTGACAACCACACAATAAATTTTTTAAAGTGTATGCTTTAGGGATATTTCTTCCTTTGAATATTTATTCCAGCTTTTACAAAGGAATTTATCCAATTATTAATTCAACGAGAAAAAATTAAAGAAAAAAGTATGTGATCAGACAAGCCCAACTTCAAGCCACGTATTCAGGTAACAGAACTATTTTCAGTTATTTTGACATCGGTTTCAAAACATAAAGATAAAATGAATGAATTCCAAAGAGGAGAATTGGCCAGGACTTTGTGCTCCATCTGAAAATAACTTTGTAATGTTAACAGCAATGCCCTACCAGCGTGCACTCATCCAGCACAGATCCCAAATTGTATGTTATGCTGCGGCTCTGAGTTCAAACCCCAAGGGGAAGGAGCTGAAGTGATTATTTGCTACTTGTACATTCCTCAGCACTGGACTACCCGAAGGCTGGAGCAGCATCCCGGGCAACTCAGACCCTGCTGGAACATAAAACAGCAGCAGCTGCTGCCCCTACCAGAACTCTCTGCCCAAAACCTCCCACGTGCAGCCGGGGCTCTAAGCTGTCCCTCTCACCCCCACCTCGGGCACTTCTCTGTGCAAACGTTTGCAGAACAGTTTGGAGAAAATCACTAATGTCGACAGTCCCTAATTTTTTACTGTACAGGCTTCGCTTCCAGAACTGGGGCAGTTTTCCTGTGTTTATGCAACTCCTTTTTTTTTTTAACCTGTTCTAAACATGCTGGTGAAGCACCAAGGATTCTGCCTTCAGATGGGATCCACTCACCAGCTAAATCGCTGCCTGCAGCCACAGGGGTTTATCATTTTTCACTCTTTTATGTATTAACTATGCTCAATTTTCTGCTTAATTTTATCAGATTTTCAAGTGTGTTTAGAAGGACACCCAACTGCTCTGATGAGGGGTGTCTGCATCGCTTCTGTGTCCAGGAGCGAGTTCATTTTGCTTCCCTTCCCCCTGAGACTACTCACTGTAATATTGTTTTCTTTTCCCTCTAAGGTTGAGAAAAGGCACGTTATGAATATTCATTTCCCTTGTAGAGTCAAGGGCAGCAAAACCATAAACTCGTTCATTTTATGGGTCTGTCTTCTATTTTATCCAAATGTATTTTACTGGGAAAGGGGTGACCATTTGGAAACAAGGAACTGCTTAAAATTTTTCACACTGTAATGACAGCAAACACTTCTCAAAAATGGTCTGTGCTGATCAGCCTCAGTACACCCCAAACTCAGGATTTACTATAACTTGATCGTGCTCTTTAGACAGTTTTGCCAACCAATCATTATCCCAGACAACAGTGCTCTAAGTACTATTTCAAACTATCTTTTTGTTATTCTACTTCAGAATGCGCTTAATTGTTTGGACAGGGCACATTAAAAAAAAAAAATCTTATTTTTACCCTCTTTTAGGTTATACTTTCCTTTAGAGCTAAAAAACACATCATACATTACATAGCACCAAATCCGATGACAACTCTGTGAAGTGTCTCCAATAAAACCACAAACACATCCCCTTTTACACCCTAAGAGTTGTTTGGTTTCTTGATGAGAAAATTCCCATTAAGCCGAAACAAAACCCATTTAGGGCTCAGCCCTAAAAAGCTGCGCAGCCCCTCCAAACCAACAACAAGCAGCTTGCATTAACTTACCCTCATCCTTAAACACGCATGTGCTCAAAAAACTCAATGTTTTTTCCTGTTTTATGGACTGAACCAAATTCGGTTTAATTGTGCCACTTCCAGAGAGCAGAGTTTGTTTAAAGGCAGAATTGGTTGTTCTGTGCCTGCACAAGAGCCGTGCTGAGCGGCAGAAATGCTGGGGACGGAGCAAATCCACTGTGGCACTGGGCTGTAATTGCACAGGGATACAAACAACAGCCACAGAGACCCAATTTAACCACTTTATTCAGACCTGGCATTCTCTAAGTTTCACTTGAAAATGACAGTGAAGTTTGTTTTTTAAAAAACATTAAGTAGAGAACACCATTCCTTTTAAAAACATTTAAATATTTTTTTAAAATGCTTAGTATTTTAAATGCTTCATGTTTTTCCTCTAAAGCTTCAGAAAAAAATTCTGAATTTTGACTATACTGTCTCTGCAAGGCAACATTGCTCCTCCAAACACAAAACAAGGCTCCAATTTCACTCTTGAGTGTTTGCAAGATTAAGACCCTGAAAGCCAAGGGTGCTAACATAATACAGTTACTTTACAAAAATAAAGACAAAGGAGTCTTGAACAGATGGAAGCAAGCTTCCTCAAAATACAGATCCGACCTCCCTTTACTGCAAAATAAATATATTCACATTATTTTTAAAGGTAAGTTGTGACAACCTTGTTGATTAGTGCAATTCATGTGGCAGCATTCGCTTTTTTCTAGCTCTCTACTGCATACTGAAAATAAGGCAATTAAATGAGAAAATTAATTCCATTAATTAAAAATGTTCAGTCTCAAGCAAGACAGAATGATCTGAGTGAGAATTACAGCTGTATAAATGTACATAAACCAAAATGTTTTCCTTGACATGTACTTTCCTTTAGGAGGGATAAATTTTGCAGCACAAAGCAATGATAATGCTATTTTAACAGCACCATAAAGCTGGAGAGAGATATATAAAAAGTCTGGTTTATCTTTTAAAGAGAAAACCCCTGATGTATATAGGAAAATTTACAAGTAAAATACCACCCTTCCCACAAATTCCTTACTGGTGAGCCTGAGTGAAAACTCTGGTCAAGTCAGGAAAGAAAATCATTAAACTTAGCTGAATCCATAAAGCACCGTGGCTGGAGTTTCAATACAGATCATTTTATAGTAAAATTAAAATAGAAGCCCTTTTTAATTATATAAAGTGTGCACATTATTACTGAGGGGAGAAATACACGCTTTCCTCAAGAACCATAAAATTGGCTGCTGGGAATTAGACTTCAGCTGCAATTATTATATGGTCCTATAAAGGATATTGAAAGTCTGATAAAATTGCACCCTTGTCATGTAACAGCGATGCTTAATGCTAAATAACCACTCTGCAGCATTCCAGTCATAGCTTTCTCCAAACATCATAGCTCCCTTCTCACACCAAAAAGAAAACAGAGCAGGATTGGGGAGCTAAAAGTATACCTAAATATTTGAAATACCAAATGAACAGGTCAAAAGATATGTAAAGCCACACAGAGGCAAAACAACACATGTGATAAATGAATACTGACGGTTCTTTATATAGGAAAGTCCTCTGTGGGTATTACTCAACCCTCCATGGATACCTACCCAACCCTCCATGGATAGTACCTAATCCTCCATACGTACCTCCCCAGTCCTCCATGGACACCTACTCAAACCCCCATGGATACCTACCCAATACTCCATGGATACTACCCAGTTCTCCATGGGTACCACCCACTGTGACTGACTGCATGGGATGAGAAGGCAATAAAAACCAGCAGCACAGTGAATCAAGTGCTGAGCTGCCTGTGCCTAACTCAGCCTCACCACGCCGTGACAAAGACCAGTGCCACACATTCCTAATGGCTGCTTTCCTTCTCCTTACAGAACGTGTTGTAAACAGTGAGTATTTGTTACGCCTGCACGCAGCCACAGCACCCTGGCTGGCCTTCTCCTGGAGAACCTGGAATGTGCACCCCCCATGTGCCTCCCAGACCCTGCAGACAGAGCATGGCACTGAAACCTGGAGATTATTTCTCATCCCACAGACTCCACTGCACTCCCAACTCAGCCAGGCTGCAGTTTTTATGTGTATTAAGGATATCAAAGACATGTTTCTGTGACATATAACATGAGGCACACGCAGGGCATGTGGCTGTGGGGTGTGCAAGCAGGGCTGTAAATTTTCCTCCTGCAAATGAGGGGCAAGAGAAGATTCTTTCTCCTACGAAAAGTCCCTCATCACTCAGATCCCACAGCATGGGTGGGATACACATCCCTCCTTCTCTGTCAAGAGGGATGACCTGCTGTTGGAATGCCAGCACCTGTGATCGTGCCAGGCTTCACAAAGCAGCCCGTGCACGAGAGCACATGAAGGATCCCACACAGCCCTTGTTTGACACGACTGCTCAGTCGTGAAAAGAAACAGACTGTTTGAAATCAAACCCACTCAGCTCCCAAATTATGGCAGGAAACAGCCCCCTGTGAAGGGCTGCAGTGTGTCTCCCCAGCTCTGAGTGCTGCAGGTACGCTGGGGATGATTCCAGGGAGGGGTTCCCATCCCGTGCCAGGCAAGGTGCCCACACCCTGCAGGTGAGGGCCGGACCCTCTCCGAGTTACCCCCTCCTCCTGAGGCATGAGCAGGTGGGCAAAGAGTTCAGTGGAATGTTACTGAGACTCTGGGCAGGAAATAGGTACAGGAAAACTCACAGCCCACGGCTGATTAACCTAAAACCCAACATTTCCAGGGCAGTTGAGGTCTAGGAAGGGCAAGGTGAGTCCCTGCATCTCTACACAGGGACTGGCCACTGGGCACTGCTCAACTAGGAATGTGAAAGTATAAACCCCCCCATATTTTAGCTCAGATTGTGCATCAGAAAACACTGACCTTTTAACCAGTCAATCTATAAATCAAAACATTAAAAATCAGTTTTTATTTGAAGCGTGCATGAAACGTGCTCCTTAAAAGGTAAAGCCAGTAAAGACCAGGGTGCACTTTGCAATGAGGCCTTAAAAGCCCTTATAAGCCCTTAAAAGTATTAACTATGCCTCAAAACCTGTCTTGAGGTCTTTTCAGTACTATGTATAATGCCAATGTTCTATAAAAGCATAAAATGACACAGACATTTCATGTGCCAACAGTCAGGCCAAGATGTGGCAGAGAAGACTTGGGCTCCTCACTCCCTCTCAGCTGTGGGCACAGCTGGAAAAAGAAAAACCTGTTCAGACAGTATTTACTAATCACTGGGGAACACAGAAACATCAGCTCCCAAAATGTAAAAAGCAATGAACTGAAACCAAAAGCCAAACAAAGAAACTTCAGATGCCAAACAAAGGAAAGTTGAAAACACATACAAGAAAGGCCTTCGAATAAAATTTATGATCACACTTACCCTGCACAGAAATGAAATTCAGTAGTGATTTACTTTTCAGTAAGGCTTTTTCTTTTGTTTTTTTTCAGAAGGCATGAAAAAATTTCTTTAGCCTTTAAAAGTACAAATGTTGCTGTGTCTTTGAGATGCATCTTTTTTGTTAAAAATGTCTGAACCCTCTAATAAACAAATTACTGAGGATCACACAATATTGTAATAATATAAATTGATTCATACAAACATTAACATGCAAGTGCAATGAGGAGTCATGAAATGTGCCTGAGTCACAGTTCTCTCCATTAGAAACAATACTGGAGTATATTAGTACGAGGATAAAACCATTGCTCATATTTACCTTATCAAAGGTAGGAAAAGTGCCCAACAGCATTCACACAAGCATGACCCACCAGTTTTTCAGAATAAGGAATAATTTGCTTACCTGGAACATCAATTAATCTCTTATAAACATTCAAGAAGGCTGCCTCTGCTTCTTTGCTTCGTTTACCCAATGCGTCAATCTAAGGGGGCGATGAGAAAAGAGGCTTTAAGACTTGTTCCAATACAGCTCTTGCACTCAGAGCTATAAATATAAATTAGCAGATTTCATGTAGAACTGGTTAATACACAAAAAGAGAACCCAAGTCTCCCGTGTACAGCTCCCAGAGAAGCAGCCTTACAAAATTATTCCTGCTGCATTTGTATTGAGAATATAATTCAAAGTCCATTTTCCAGCACAATAACAAGCATCAGTATTTTATGAACACTCCTGCCTGTTGTGATTCTTTACTTTAAATCTTTACAAAAAGCCTGGTATTTGCCAGGCTCTCTCCTCAACAAGTGTTTTCCTTTAGCACTTACTGAGATCTAACACAGCAGACAGAACCACAGCCACTTCTCATGTCCCTCTCTGCCTTTACTGTGGTGAATATATTTTTCTATTATTTCCACTCAGCCTGTGAGGGGATGAAAAGATCAACTTGTTGGACTCCCTGTGATACTTAACAATAAATAACTGTGAATCTTCTACATGCAAAGAAGTTTTCTAATGCAGCTCAGGCACAGACCCATCTGCACTGCCTGCACTCGTGAGCCCAAGCCAGGCTCCTCTGACCAGCTTCTCTTTGTGTTCTCTAAACATGCACCATACTCATCTAAGAATTTATTTTTTTTATTTTCCCTTACATCTGTATTTTCATCTAAAACCCCATTTTATAAGGAAGGGCAGCTTAACGGCTCTGAGAATAAAACACTTCTTCCACAGCAACTCTTCTTTGTAAACATCTCTTTTCCTATTGTACTGGAAAACAGAGGATTTGCTATTACTAAATATTGACAATAAGCAACCAAAATGACTCAAGACCAGATCTACTGAGTTAGTACTCCAAAGCAGAGAGACAGAAAGGGAAACAGGAAAGCCTGACACAGCCCAGCGGCAGCGCACCCAAATCAGGAAACCAAAAGCACGGAGATTATCATTCCCATATTTTAATAATAGGCAAGGAAGGATCTGAAGAACTACGGATACAAAGGCCTGATATCAATTCTTCTGTGTATTTAAAGAGCAGTTAATATTATGGAACCATTTAAAGGTGTGTACGTCACCAGGGCCTAAAAAAGGAAAGTCCTGTCTGAAAAACGTCCTTGAATTCTTTCTCTACACTATTGATTCGGTAGATAAGGCAGGAACAATGCCCAGAGTTTACTGTATCTGCACTTCAGGAAAGTATCTGATATCTTCTTGTACCGGAGGGACATTTGCCAGAAAACCAAAGGATGATTGTGGAAATTACACAGGAGCACAATCCACAACCAAGAAATGACTGGGAGGGGAGGGGTCGAGGAGGGAAAGAAGGACACGGGACAGCATCCACACAGCATTTGGCAGCAGCAGGGAAACCTTGGGAGGTATGGTGAGAGGTTGGAAGGAGACAGGTCCTGGTACACCATACAAGGCTGTATTTAGAGAAATAAACCAAGCTCCTGTTTCACTTACATCCCCCCAAAACCTGGATTCATTTATGGAGATTGGTGCAGGTGTAGCAAAGCTGAAACCTGAACCTGTTTGCAACTGTTCAATCAGAAACAAAGAAAAGTATTGGAAAGGTGATAAAGGGGCATCAGAGGTTGAAATGAGGCTCTCAAAAAGCGCTGGCCATGCTAATCTGCCAGAGTTCACCAGGAAAGGCCACAGAAAGGCACTGGAATCTCCCAGGGCACACGACGTGCGGGAGAGCAAGGGATTGATGGTTGTGAATAACCCATTTATTAATTTGAATTCAAGCACTCACAGATGGACTGATGCTCATTAGGGAATGAGAACATAAGTAATTCGGTTGGAACATTTTCACACAGAGCGTACTTGAAACAAGACCACGGCCTGAAAGTGCCAAAGGCAGGGAGGCCCCGGGTGCGGGAATGGGTGTCGGGCAGGGCGCGGGGTGGGCGCGAAGGACGGGGCAGCGCCAGTGGAGCCGCTTCATGGCTGTGCAGAGACGGGCTCTGAAGGCCAAACACACCATATGTTACACTTCTGGACTTCTAACGCTCCCACATGCAGTTTTCTCTCGCTGCTGCTCAGCCAAATTTAAATTACTATTATTAAATACAATTAGCATTACAGCACTGATTCTGTACTGTATTTTGAAAAATTCATTTGCCCCTTTTATGAAAGCCAAAGCTTTTAAAGTGCTTCCATTTCTGAGAAATAACAGGATGGGTTTGTTTTTCTATTACAGTTTTTCCACATTTTAATAAAGAGCATTTGTACTTATATTCTCCCTAAGTATTATAAAAGGTATGGTTTATTCACTCCTTACCAGTTACAGAGTGATGGAAATATAAACCAGAATTGAAACAACATCTTCCAAGGAGGTCAAAGACTTTCCAAAGGAAGCAGTTTGTAAATCACAGGTATTTTACACCTTTCCCCCACCCCCCAAATTCAGAGCCAGAATTCCAAACAATCCCATCAGGCCAAAATATGGTTTTATGTTTTAGTCATTAAAAAAAATAAATCAACCTGTCTGGTTTAAAGTTCTACTAAAAATGAGCATTGCCTCTATTTTATACCTTAAAATAAAATTTAGAAAAAGCACCATGACAGCTTTAACTGGAATAAAAAAAAAAATAAAATTAAATGTGCCAGCACCCAGGTGTGTAAGGAAATAAGGAAATAAGGGATGAAAAATACATTTAAAAATAGCAAAATAGAAATTAAGTCCAGAAAAAGAGGAAACAGAGCACTGAAATTACAGGCAAGCATTTAGAAGTTCACTGAAAATTTTTCAAATCAAAGTAAAACTGATTCAGGAGCCAACAAGGCTGAGCTGCAATCAGCTCACATTAAACAGTTGAACTACATTATAAAACTCTTGCTGAACATTTTTATTTGACTCCAAAAACTTCAGGGACCCTGAAAGAAGTCAACTTATAATTACACTCGCGTTGTCTTGACATGAGCTTAGCTCCAAATCTTAATTTATCTAAACCAGGCCCCATTATGTCTTCTCTGAGCAGAAAGAAACAACAGTGACCTCTGTATTCCCCACCACCCCCAGGAACATATGTTCACTTTTAAGTTTTGGCATACTATTTGTCTTGATAATACCACTGGCGCTGCAGTGAGATAACAGAGCTGAGACACCCGCAATCCTCCCTCCTCATCTCACTCATCTTTCCAACGTCCCCGGGGCTACACTGGTTGGAGAGCACTCCTCCCTTCATCCACCTTGGTTTGCCGGGTCAGGTGCTCTCATGAGCTGCTGCTCAGGGTCCCAGGGTCACATCCTTGCCCTCCAGAATCATCTCCCTCCAACCTGTCTGAAGATCTCAGTGATCTGCTCCCACTCCTTGCTGCCACAACAGCCCACACTCGTGGCTTGCTCCCCTGGAAGCACAGACAGCCTAGCTCAGGAACCCTTGGTCCCGGTCTGGTATCAACCACACCTGGCTAAAATCAAAGTATCATCATGGATTCACCTCCACATTGACAAATAAATCCATAAATCCACCATAAATCCAGCACCTGTGTCAGGGAAGGTGCTGAGCGCAGTTTTATCTGAACGGTGCCTCTTTCTGCTTCGGCCAAGTTCAAACAGCTAAAAGTAAAGTCTGTGGCTTTAGCTTGGAATCTCTCACTCTTTATGCACTAAGAAATTTCAGCATTAATGCAAGTCTGGTGTTCACTGCCCCCCAACTCTCCTGTGTGCAGGTTTGCAGAGGAGGGAGGCTCTGGGCTGTACATGGTATTCCCTCTGCAGCCAGACCAAAGGCTACACAACTGTATTCCTGAATTTAAAGGAGAAACAGGATGACAAAGCTCTTTGCCAGGTGCCAGCACATCATGCATTGACACCTAAACTCTCTGAACTCAAGGATATCAGCATATTGGCACATCTGTTGCTCCTCTTGGATCCACCTGGACCACTCAATGATCCTTTGGGAGGGGATCCCAGTGCTGTTTGTCTGGCATTACTGAAACATCAGTGATTTACTCACAGTACCATTAACTGAAGATCCACAAACACAACTATGCTAAATATGAACCTTGCAGTCCTTGTTCTTCATTTGTAATCCTCACTCTCACTAACCACCTCAACACAGGAGATCTTTTTATTGCCCTGCACACAAAAAAAAAAAAAAATACTTAAAAGAGAAGTTATTTTCCTGTTCAGATTTTTAATAAATAGATGCCTTAAGGAGACACCCATCCCCCTTCCCTTACACGTCTTCTCTTGTATTGTTTTGCATCACGAAGTTTTTCCATTTGTCTTCAATTACTTCAAGTTACCAAAATGCCATTAAGAATTGGAAGAAACATATTAAACAAAAGGAAATAACAACTCATTAACACACCATTCTTTTAAGCAGTGCTATATTCTTGAATAGCTGCTTTGGAATCAAATGGTAGCTATAGCAAGATTATTAATGCTGTGCAATGGCACCAGTCTTGCTTTGAAGTCTTTCCAATTGAGCTTGGCTGCTCTTTCATATAAAACTGTCCATCAGCTGCTAAGGTGGTGCAGCACAACAGCTCTACAACCCTCTGTGTGTGCATTAGGAAGCACCCAGCTGGCTTGATTTCCATTTCTTAATGCCAAGATATATCTATATTAATAAATAAATAAAAATATAATGTTATCATTTTATTAATTAATAAAAATACATAGTTCACCACGCCAATTAATTTATTTTGCTGCTGACAAAAGTAAAAAATACTATTTTGTAGCTTTGTTGCAATTAAAAGAGTTTTGAAGCAAAATTAAAAAGAAATTCTTTCTGTGCAGCTGCTTATAGCATATGGTGTGGATTTTAGCTGGGCTATAAATTCTTTAACAGAATTAAGGACTTCACAGTGGATCCAATACCAATCTGTTTCACCAGGCTGCTTGGGCTGGGACATGGGTATGATACCAGGGAAAAGCCTGGGAAGAGCATCCCTGCCTCACCAACTTGTTGGTTTAACCTCAAGTTCAGAAGAGGGCTTAAAGCAGGACTCAAAAATCCCTCAACTTTTCAATTCTGCTTCCCTCCACTGCAAAACAGCTGCAACCTTGAACCCTTCAAACTTTCTCTTCCTTCATGCCCAGATAAATCCTGACTTTCCCAGACAAACAACGCTGCCATCCCCCGAGGAAAGCTCTGCTCCCTTGTTCTCACAGGACAGCTCCTTGTTGCTCTTCCAGTCTTTGATGTTCCTTCCCAGTAAAACAGCCCAGCCCAACATGTGCCTCCAGATACCGACGGCACAATCCCGTTTGCCACCGTGCCCTGGCGGGTCTGCTGTCCCTGCTGCACCTTTCCTGTGCCTCCCTCCTCGCCCCTCTCTGCACTTTGGGTTTCTCAGCTCCTGCTCCCTCCCAGCTCCCAGCCCATCCATGGGGAGCAGAGCAGCCCAGATCCCTCCTCCTGCCTCAGGCCACCGGCTGCCGCTTCTCTTGCATCAGCCCCAGCCCCGCCGCTGCTGTGGCATGATTCAGCTCAGTGACTCGATGAAAAACTAAGCAAGGAAGGAGAGGAATTTATTTTCCATCATGCCAGCACGCTGAACTGACTCATCCTGTGCATTTGCTGGGCTCAGCACGAGGGAGGAGGTGGACACTTAGGGCCAGGGCAAGGACACCCATCAGAGTCCGTCCCACACCCGCAGGGATCGGGTATGGCACGAGAGCAGTGACAAATGTGGATGGCAAAAGCAGGGTCAAAGTTCCCAATGTTACAAAATTCCTTCTCTATTCTGCTGATCAGTCTTTATAGTATGAAACTGGATCGCCATAGTAAATATCTGCATTAGCTAAAATAATACACTTTGATGTAATGATGTGTTGGAATTTTCCTGAAAATAGGGGTAATTTTCATGCTGAAGTAAAATGAACTAAAGGACAGCCTGGTCCTGGAAACAAAGACTTAGTTTTGTGGAAGCCTAGAGCTGCCCCTGAAGGATAAGGGATATGGCTGAACACCAAGCTAATGTCAGCATCCCAGCCACTCTGACACATTATTTAAACCCTCACAGTGTTTTCTGGTATCACAGATCAATAACTCCAGGGACACCTGGATCCACTGACAAGCATCAGGAATGCTGCAGAAATAGGGTTGATTTGCAAAGTTTTACTCTGATTAGTAATCAATAATGTGGCTGCTAGTAATTAGTCAAATCATGTTGTGCTTAAAGGGCTATAAGAACTCTGTGAGAAACCAGATTTGGGGTGCCCTGGTTTGGCTGGGGCACCTCATGCACATGAATAATTATTTACCCTTGTAATTCCACACTTGGCATCCCAGCCTCTCTGCTGAGACAGCACAGCCAGTCAAGAACTTTCTTTATGTTAAAAAGCTAAAACAAAGAGATGACTTCCAAACAGCAGACACATCCTTCCCCCAAAACTGGAAGAACATCTTTCTAGTGAATAGACCAGCAAATCATTTGCTCTGTCACTGAACAGGGAGATGTCAGAGCTTGCCATGTCTGATTCTCATGGTTCTGCAAGAGCTCAAGGATGGAGAACATCTGCCACAGCCAGACCAGCCATGCTTGGTGTGGCAAAGGGGGGCAGGGAGGAAGGGGAGGAGGCAGAGCTCCTGCCAGGGCAGAGCAGCCTTGGCTATCCCACATCACCTCCAGCTTCTCAGTGGGAGATGGAGCTTCACATAAGGTGAGTGGGTCCTCTCACCTGCCCATCTACCTCTCCTCCTGACTCTGAGCAGTGACCTGGAACCTACAATCGCTTCTCTCCCTTATGGATGATCCAAACTTTTGTTTAGATATTTTAAAAAATTAGGTCAGAGGAATCTGGGCAAGAAGGAGCTCATTAACTCCTCTATGCAAAATCCACCTGCACATAAATACCAAAATGCAACCTTTTGCTGGTATTTCATACTGAGCTCACCCTCTTGCTCCTCTTTTATGACAAACCAAGACTTATAGAGAGCCTCATAGTAATTTTGTAATAAACAGAGATAATACTGCATTTGGAGGAGCAGGGACTGGATTATAACGACACTCAGCAGAACACCTCACCCAGCCCAGCCCTGCTATCCCCATTCCTTCCAGCACACTTCAAGCTCTCTCTTTTTTCTCACAAGGATGAGAAGATGCTCCCGACCCTGCGAACTGAACCTGTGCCGCCTGTCGGAATCCGGCACCGACAGTTTCCCGGCTCCCGGAGCGCGCGGCGGCGGCACAGCGGGCCCCGTACAGACAGACAGCCCACCAGCTGCCAACGGCAACTCAGCACTTTGTCAATTACATAAAAATCAGAGGATTTGGGCTCATCCTCCCCGGAGTCACCCTGGTAGTACCTGCTGGCTCGGCACAACTCGCCTGCACACGGCATGGGATGGAGAGGAACCTGCCAGAGCTGCAGGAAGGTGCACGGTGCCTGGCACTTTCTTCTGCCTGCTGTCCCCATGGCTGAGAATTGTCCCAGGGAAGGAGAAGGGGTCTGGATTTGAGAGTCTCTAAGTTCTGCCCATCACCTGGAGTTGGGTGCCTCCCCTCAGGGATGCTTTCGACATGCTCACCACAGTGAGGGCACCCACCCGGAGTGTATTTATATCACCTTCCTCAGGAAAGATGTTGTTTAAACTGCAATCAAGCCAGCCAAAAATAAATAAATAATCATTTACACACTTCTGTAAACAAAGCCAGGAATGGCTGTGGAGCTGTGGTTACCCCAAGAGGAGACCGTGACCTCTCCCCTCCCCAGCACTGAGGGGGAACAGAATCCAGACATGGGGTGGACATTAAAAGAAAATTAACTGCCAAAAATACTCAATTTACTCCGTTTTGGTACACTTTGGAGTGTTCTAACGGGGCTTCCCCTGCAAAGCAGGGAAGCTCTGGGCCCAAACACAGCGCTGCATTTTGATGTATGCTGTTGACTTCCCCAACACTGAGCAATTTGTAATAGCTTTGCCACGCCGTTGTTTTCAAAGCTCCTGCTACATCACAAGCATTTATTTCTGACCACAAAATTACATTTATTCAACAGAAAGCAGCTCAGGGTCTTTAAGAGGTTAACTTCTGGAGTGCTTGGCTGCTCTCCAGCCTCTGTACGAGCATCAGTGCTAACGCAAGGCACACAACAGCACCCAGGCTGGCCGTGATTAATAGAGTGCTGAACACGCTGCTTTCCACATACACACACTTTTCATTCCCTTGCTTCCATAGATCATGGACTTATCCTCAAAATATCTGACTGAAATTGAATTTGGCTTCTCTCTCAACCGTTCATTTCCTATGTTATGCAAGGTTATATCCTTTTCTGCATGAGCAGAACCAAACCAGCTGCAGCTTTTGAGAAGAAAATGTGTTTTCAATTATGAAGCTGGCCTGAATATTGAACCACAATTCTACTGCTACTCTAATTGAGCCATCATGGAGTGAACCTACAGGAAAGAAACCGTATTAATTAGGTTTGGAAATTTAACATAAGGAAATTAAAGGGGGTAAAATAAAAAAAGATTAAAAAAATATGAGTATCGGCTCAGGAATACTTCAAAATGCAGAAGGAACGTGGGTCTGTAGTGGTTTAGGCACACACATTATTAGAGTGCTCCTTCAAAGGCATGATTAGTAGTTTCAGCACATCAAACTGATTTTCAGCTTCTGTTGTCTGCATATGGAAAATTATTAAATTACTCTACTGACCAAATTAATAGTTTAAAGAGCAATTCAGCTAAGTGGGGAGCCAGAGTGGTCTCATCAGAACGGCAATACCCTTAAAAGTACTTGCTCTGTGAGAAGAATATGAGAAATGGCTTTCACAGCAATCCAGTCCGGTACGTTGCTTTGGAGTCTGTGCCTTAAAGGGTTCTCCAAATGAGGGATTACTGCATTACTGTTGGACAGTGCTCTTATGCCACATGAAAAGAATGGTAATGACCTCAGGAAATCCTTTCCCAGCCTTAAAATATCTGTCTGATGACTTCATAAATACGGATTCCAACATTAGATTTCCATACCACAAGTTTAAATTAACATAGCCCAAGAACATCACTTCTTTTTGCTTCCTTTTTTTCAGATCTCATCTACAAATATCCCTGCACTGATGGAGCCATGCTAAAGCACAGTGACCTACCCCAAAACACAGCTTATTCAGATGGCTGCTTGCAGGAGTGCCTTGCAAATTATATATAATCATTTCATGATTGAATGATAAAGCTCTTTAACCTTTTCTGATTCTGGCCTGTATTTAGCCCAGCATAGGGTGAGCAAACCATTAATAAGTTGCATCCTCAGGTTAATGGTAAGAAAATGGAAAAAAAAACATATAGATTGAAGATAGAAATGATAGGAATTTTACAACTCTAAAATTAATGACTTAAACTGTCTTCTCACAAGAGCCTTTTTACACCATTAAGACCTTAAATCTTCCAGGAAAACCAGAAAAGTTACTCACAAAATTCAGAAGAACAACACCATCAGCTCTGAATCAGACACAACATTCAGTTCGATTAGAAAACTGCATTCAAATTTCCATTAAAATCCTAAATAAGGAAAAAGTACTATAATAAAACTACTCTGCAGTGATGAATTAATAGGGGCTCATGCTGAAGTAGGAATGCATTTTAATACTTGTAGTATGCTAAATTTCATTTCATAATGCTTTTACTTTAACTCTTCTCATAAAAAATCCAGTTACTTAACACACTGAGATCTATGCAAAAAAAGTTATTTCCAGCTACTAATGGAAACTGGATATTTGATAACTGGAACAGCTTTTATCTCAATGAATAAGATAAATAACTAAGGAATACTGAATATTCTGTATTGGAAATTTATTTATAAATTCCTATTATACAAAGGGAAAATACAAGGGGAAAGTATCACTATTCCACGCTCAAAGAAAAGAAAAATTGGCTTAAGCGACCTGTGGATTTGTTTTAAAAAAATCACCTGGCCCCAGGTTTAGCAGCAGCTCCCACAAATCACACTCGGGAGGATCTGTAAATACCTGAGCTTAACTTCACCTCCCTCCAAGCCACGCCAGGCTCCCCAAGGTTCAGTTCAAGGACAGTCTAAGTCAGCCTGAGCTGAGACATTTGCTCTGCTCCTGCCCTTGGCTTTGCTCTCCTGGCCTCTCCCTGCTCTGAACCAACCTGGTGGGAAACTAAACCACCAAAAAAAGAGGGGGGAAAGAAAACTTTGTGCCCTGCCACGGGCAGGGACACTTTCCACTAAGAGGAGGTCACTCAGAGCCCCATCCAACCTGGCCTTAAACAATCCCCGGGACAAACCTGGGGCTGAAAACTGACATCTGTGTAGTAAAAGCAGGGAAATTCTTCCCCTTCTCCTCCTTTCTCCTCCCTGCTCACAACCCACAGGTGCTGTGTGACCAAAGGGTCGCTCTGCCAGCCCCTCCCAGGACACAAAACAGCTCCTATTCATGTAGGTGGTGTACCTATTCAGAGGTAACACGCTACTGCAGAGCAATCCCACGGGGTGGGTGTCCTGCCCCCAGCAAAGGTGGATTTGAAATGGCAAAAAGCCTGTTTGCTTAACACAGCTTGTGCTTGACATACCCGGAGCATCCATCTCCTGATCTTTTAAAGCCAGCCTTACCAACAAACAGAAACCAGATCTATATCCTGAAAAATCAAATCTAACTCAACAGAACAGACTAATGTCCTTGGTATTTTGATTTGCCTCCAAAACAAGATACAGTAATTACATCTATAATCAAATACCACAATTCACAGTTTAATGTTGTGCATTTATGTAGTCAATCATCATTAGTTCAGGTTTTTTAGGTTTCTAAAATCCTGCCTAGATTAGGGAGACTGGAATCACAGGCTCAGAGATTCAGCAGCACAATCCTGTAACATACTCATGCTTCAAACAGGGGATTTCTACCAACAAATTTTACTCGTGAGTTGAATTTATACCCAAATTAACTTCATTTTTGTATCAGTGAAGCAAAACTACCGAAAGAGGAGTGTGTGTGAGCCATACCCAGGTAACAGTGAGTGAGTTGTCTCTGGTGAGATCTAATGGGAGAATCTCCTTCACTGCAGCCAAATTTGGATTTATGCTTCTTATTTGATCCTCAGACACTCCCTTCATAAAAAGCAGCGCTGAAAGCACACATGCACTTTTCAGTCAGTGCATTGCAAGCTTGAAACTGAAGTGAAAAGGTTCTAAAAGCACTGCAATCCACTTAGAGCAGTTTTAAAGTGTAAATTTCCATTGGCAAACGGACTCGCACAAGTCATTCTTTGTTCTCACAAATGTCTATTGGATACATCAAGGACAAAGTTGTCCTGTTTATTTATTTATTTCTAGCTATACATGGGAAACTGGGTTGTAAAGTAAAAACTACCATACTGCTTTTAAATGAGGAATTCTTGCCTAGCTGGGATATAGATTTAGCAGCATGCACAAGCAGTCAGAAACTCAAGCCCCAATAAAGGGGAGTTGTGCACTTAATTCCCTGAGCCGACTCCTAGAAACACACTCCTGAATTTCTCTGTGCTGATGGGAACTGCCACAATATAAAGTCAGCCAACAGCTCATGGACTGAGGAAGCAAACAGCATTGTGCTGGAACACAGGTAACTTTAGGGGCAGAGCCTAAAAGTGTAGGAGTGTGAGCTAAATCCTATATCTACCACCCCACATAGGCAGGAGCTTAATAGGGAGGAATGTGATTTGTAATTTCATCCCTGATATTTTCAGAGCAGTGGTACCACAGCTCCCATCTGGCCTCACATGAGCAAGCACTCCGGTGCTGGCCACAGCAGAAGTGGAAAATTCTCTGCTTGGCCCAGCTGATTTTGCCTACAGAAATACTTCAAAATACCAACAGTTGGCTTTTAAGCTTGTGAGCACTCTGCTCATGTGCTCTCAGTGGAGTGGTGTGAAGAGAAACCAAGGTGGGAGCCAGAGCTGTTAATGGTTTCTGTTGGTCTTCCAACCAACACCTGCCAACTGAAGGTTTCCCATCAGCCCCCTAGAATACAATGTTTTACAGTGAGAAGGTGTGCAGTAAGAATGATTTGTAGCATCCTCACATGCTGTGTAAGTACAACACACTGCCCTCATGATGAGCTCAGACAGTGAGGTCAGTAAGGCACAGAGAGCTGGATGTGCCACCAGGGGCACTGCCATGGGGAGCTGAGAGCAAAGAGACGTGGCCAGTTCAGCTTGTCCAGCACAACCCATTGTATGGCAGAACCATAGAAAGGATGGGTTGGAAGGGGCCTTAAAGCTCATCACTTTCCAAGCCCCTGCCACGGGCAGGGACACCTTCCACTAGCCCAGGTTGCTCCAAGCCCCATCCAATCTGGCCTTGGAGACTCCCAGGAGATGGGGCAGCCACAGCTTCCCTGGGAAATCCATCCCAGCCCCTCCCCACCCTCACAGGGAAGAGTTTCTTCCTAATAACTCACTTAAACCTACTCTCTGTCAGCGTGAAGCCATTCCCTCTCTTCCTGTCACTAACACTCTTGTAAAACGTCCCTCTCCATCCTTCTTCCCCTTCAGGTGCACACACATCCCCCACACACAGCACAGTGCCCCGGGCTGAGCCCCTGCCCTGCCCCCTGGCCACGCTCACAGCCTGCCAGCACACCAGGCTGGGTGGGAAGCAGCACCAAAAGCCCCATGAGAAGCAGAACGAGCTCTTACCTCTCCCTGGAAACTCTTCAGTAGCGGAGCTACCTGTTTGCGCAAGTCCTGCAAGACAGAAGCGAGACATTCCATCAGAAACAATCCGAAGGACCGCTCGCTGTCAAGTTTCTCCTGACGCCGTTTCCAGTTCTAAAGTGCTGCTTAAATTCTGATCGCATTTTATGGGAGCTTTGATTAAAACAGAAGTATACCTGGAATTCACTTTGAACGGGCCTGGATCCCCAGTTTGACATACACCTGTGTCTGCTGCAAATGGTATTAGTTATCAGGACTGTGGTGGTGTTGCCTTCACTCTCCTAATTCAGCTGAAACATTAATGTGATTAGAAGCAAATGCCTCTATCTACGTCGGCAGCAGCTACACCTCTGAACTTATGCCAAGGAAATTCCCACAAATGGAAGCCAGGCTTAAAGAAGATGACTCTGGACCATCATTTCAACCAAGAGTGCTGCTGTTTTGGAAAACCTCCGTTCTATTTATTGTTTTCTCAGCAGTGCTCTGACTTCGGTCATCACAGAACTGGTGCACGTTGAAGGTGACAGCATTATTTATTGGTCACTCTAGAAGTCAAAACTTCTCCTCCCAAATTACAACACACTTAGTGCTGTAAAATTCATTAAAATACTGCCCACAGAACCACTCTAAAGGTTTATGGCATATTTTTGCTTAGCAACCAATGTAATTTAGGACAAAAAAGGTATATCTGTTGTACACTGAATTGTCTGTGGCTCCACTTTTAAGCTGTTTGGGTCTATTTCACTCATAAATTCTCCTCATTCTCATTATGTGCATGCCTGAGGAGTAAAATCCTGTAACTGTGCACAGGACACTATTATCCAGGAATAGACCTGGAAAGGTACAAACCAGTACCACAATGCTGCATTTAAAAGGACAGCACTGCTTTGGGAAGAAGGGGAATTTCCCACTCCTGGAGATTTCCAAGGCTCAGCTTGGACCAGACCTCCTGTGGGTGCCCATTTTTAGGGCTGGGTGAGATTCTGTCAGACTCTGGGCATTCCCATCAACCCAGAGGCTTCCAGTGCTCTGGGAACACGGCTCACAACTGGGACAGTCACCAACTGCTCCAGTAACTATGGAATCTTCCTACCTCCACACAGGCCACTGTCCCTGAGCTCCCTGAACCTCATGCAAGAGGTCTTTGAAGTATTTTTCCCCTCTATAAAAAGGGTCTGTTGAAGCCTTGAGCTTTTTGGAGAAGAAGGTGACTTTTAAAAAGTTGGGAAATTCTCTTTTCCAATGCATTTACTTTCACATTGACAGTCATGCAACATATTGGGCATTAAACCACTCACCAAAACACTCTCAGCCCTGGATTTAATCTGATTTTCCTGAAGGAAAAGTAGGCTTTTGAGATAAGTGATTTTTGTCATTTAAATGACAAGTCATGCAGAGAGTTGGAGTATCAGGAGTTCTCCCACTCCCTGAGAAATGGCTTAGGGGGCCAAAGGCAAATGAAGCCATCAAAGACAAATGATCAGCCAAATTTCACTTCTGACATGATTATTGCACTAAAATACAGCTTAATCCCTATCAAGGATAATGTCGCAGCTTTCTAAGCTCCCTCTTCACACCAAATCAAACTCTTCTGTTCTTTAGACCGAGTCAAGCCACCTAAATGTTTCCTGATACATCCTGCTGCCTGTTTTGGGAAAGGAAAAGGTTAGACACTGTCCTTGTATATCACAAACATCTCCAAATTACACCTCCACCAAAGCAGACTAGCAGGTTGAGCAGCTTTTCCCCACTCCCTGCCTCCTCCGGGAGACCTGAGGGCTGTGCACATTTTAGAACATGTTTTCTTTGTAACCTGGTGATGCTGACATTGAAGAAAGTAACAATAACCACCGATGGCAAAATAAATGTCCACATTCAAGGCCAAAATCTGGCAGGGGAGGTTTTAATGCACAGAGAAATTACAAACAGAGGATTAGATTTACAGTCCAGATAGTGGCACTCTTTATAAAATCAGGAAAAATTATACCATCCAAGCAAAGCAACGTTTCTTGAAATACAAATCTCAGCTGGTTTTAGAGCTTTTGTCCCTGGTATTGCCTCTGGATTTACTGACTAGTTTGGCACCAGCCATGAAAGTGATGTCAGAAGTGAAAGCAGAAATACAGGAGATCTAATTTCAGATCCAGAGGCAGGAGAATGCAATCCTTGCTCCTCTCTGTCTGCATGGCAAGATCCTGCTATTTAAACTGCATCCTCTGACACATCCAAACTTCTGAACAACAGGATTTGCAGCACTTTTTATTTCACTACATAAACTATGTCAGGACTTCACCTCTTACTCATCTTGAATAATGAGAGATGTTGTTGGTTGCTTGTAACAGAAAAGAAGGAGAGAAGTAGGGGGAGGAAAGGAATACAAGGAACATCCCAAAGGCAAGAAAACAGCTGGTCAAAACTGTCAAACAGGGAGAAAAGCTTTCAAGTACCAAACCTGATTCCCACACATCCTTCATTTAGCAAACTCAGGATGCTAAACACTCATCCCAGCACTCAGAACATTACCAAGCAAAATTCGTGCCACAATGGGAAAATGTGTTGTGCTTGACCCAGACAGGAGCTTTTGGTGGTGGTAAAACATCTCCTGCAAAAAGTGCTCCAGTTCCACTGGCAAGCAACGGGTTATCCCACTGCAATCAGTGTGGGCAATGCCAGGTCAGGCTGGTCATCAGAGCACACACCTGAATGGGGTAAAACGTTCTGACAACTTGAAATTTTCACAATAACTTGCAATCTGTTGCAGCTGAACAATTGAGACAGAGCATCCCACTGCCATTACCTTCACAGAGCAAACAGGCTAAGCCAGGTAACTGCAAGGAATGAGCTCCAATGTTTTAAACCCAATCAAATACCCCAGGCAGGGGAGTGATAAATGGCACAAGGCATCACAAAATGCATGAACCTCTTTTTCACACCAGTTTTGCTTTTCTCCCCTCTCCTCCTGCCTCCCCCCTCGGAAAGAATTTATAGGCTACTTTTATAATTCCTTCCTTGGCGAAACAACATCAAAACTTTAGACAGCTCACAATAAAAGGGAAATAAAAATAAACAGACAGAAGTCAGGAATACATATGCCTCAAGTCACCAGCTACAACTCTGCCGGGGAGATTTATTTTTGGCAGTTTGGAAAATTTCCTCATCAGACTTTGTCTCAAAATATTACACTAACTTCAAATAGAATTTTCCCTTCTTTACACTAAATTGAACAGAAAGAAGGACGTTCAGTTCAGACCCGGGGGAATCTGCAATGTTGCTTAGCAAGGACACTGCATGATTTATTATCTGTTTAAAGTGTGGTGGCCTTTACTGCCTGGGCTGTGATCAAAACAGGAAAAGCATCCAGGCTCCAGCCCTCACACGGCTACCAAAGCACTGCAGCCAAGCAGAGCAGCTGAAAAGGGTACGTGCAACTGAATGTTAAAACAAATTCTAATTTATCAACACAAACACATCGAAATATTTGAGTACTCCTGTACAATCCCATTATTGGCCTATTTTTCCATGCCATCTAAGTATGTGTATTCTCTCTCTCTCTCTCTGGATGATTTATCAGGGGCAGAGCAGTTCTCTGAAAAAGGCACAGGCAAACTCGGTGTCTGAAGTAGAGCCCATGAATTAGGATGTTGTATCATTATCTGAATCACATCTGATCGCTGAAAGCCAGAGGAGCATTTTCTCTTTACAAGAGTATAAACAGCAAGTTTATATTTTGATCAAGTAGCTACACAATGAAATCTGAATCCACATAATTTTTAGCTCCCTTTCCATTCTCATTAAAAATAACTCCACAGAAAATAAACCAAGAATAAATCCAAGTTAAAATGCTGGGCAACAAATGCATCTTTCTGACAACTAAACTGCATTATTTATCTGTATCTTCATACACTGTGTACAGTACAAAGGATATATCAGTGGTAAGACTACCAGGACTGTATTGGTAATTTCCTTGGGGTCTGAAGCAACACAAGCACCTTCTGATCTCCTCGCAGGCTGCTCCATCTCATTTACCTCCCAACTGCTTATCTCTAAATGTCACAACAAGAGTCCTCTGACCCGGGTTTGATAAAGTGGCCCAGCAAGGCTGAGCTTGACCTACACACCTTTATCATCTACACAGGTGTTATGCTCTTGTAAAACAAAGCAAACCCCAAACCTGGTGAACGTTCTCCCGTGCACCACATTTCCTATGGATTGTTCTATATACCCCCTGCTGGAGACACACACTGGCTGGGGAATGTCACGGTGTCTGGCAGAGAAATCCTAATGAGAAGCAGCCCACTTGTATCAGCATCGGTGACATCATCAGTTCAGCTGTCACAACCTATTTCTGAGCTGCCTTATCACCACGGAGATGCTGTGGCTTTCCTGTGTCCTCCCCTTGTGTGTTCCCTTCCCTGTGTGCCCACTTGGAACAAGGCACTGAACAAGTGCCCTGTGCCCCGAGCTGGCAGGGGCTGGACAGCCTGACTCCAAGGTACTTTCTTATAAGGCCTTACAAATAGAAAGGAAAAGGAAAAACCCAACCCAGAACAAACCCCAAACAACCCCCCGGACATACTGACTGTGCAGGAAGGTATTTGTCATTCATCAACATGTGACACTTCCCAGCCCTGGAAGTGTCCAAGGCCAGGTTGGACTGGGCTTGGAGCAACCTGGTCTAATGGAAAATGTCCCTACCCACAGCAGTGGAGTTGGAACAAGATGGTCTTTAAGGTCCCTTCCAACTCAAATCATTCCACGACTCAATGACAAAGAAAAAGTAGCATGGCTGAAGAGGAATTGCCCTGTCAAAAGTGGGGTGCCAGGTTTCTCCCCTCTCTCCAGAGGCAGTGTGGGCTGGATCCCTGTTTCTGGTGACTGGGAGGGTGTTTATCCATCTGCCCTCACAGCCAGGGCTCCTCACAGCTCTTCTCCCCATAAAGTTGAGCTTCTCCTGCCCATAAATGCAGCTGAAAGGGGGAAAGGTGAAAGCAGCCAAGTGTGAAGGATTTGGGAACAACTCTGGCATCAACTTCTGAGGTGTGTTTGATTATTATACACTTCAAGGACACAACTTGTCACTATGAAACACACAAATCAGCAAGTTAACTCTAATTAGTAGTAAGCAGTTCTGCTGGTTAATTAGAGAGAGCCAGTTAGCACAGATGCTTCACCCTGCTATGGGGAAATGGGGATCACTCAGACACTCACCTACCAATGCACAAGTTTTAAGGACTATTTCTTTGTGTTGTGAAAAAATCCAGAATATTCCATGTTTTCCACCTGAAATCCTGGGCACACATGATTGGGGGTGTACTATGGAAAACATTTACGCCTTTATGTTTAATTAGTTCCAGCAAGTTCCACTTTGCTTTAATCTAAAAGAGGTGAGACTGAAATCCCAGATAGTTGTTCAAACAGGTATTACACGGTAGCTCAGATGACTTACTTAATTCCTAAAATATAAGGCAAAGTAAATCATATGAGTAAACAATTTGTTGCTCAATTTACACTATGATTTAATGAGATATAAAACCTCTTATTGCTTAAGGCTGCTGAAGTATTTACTTGAAATCCGATCATTAAAGAATGAATCATGATCTTATCAATTTTCTATGATATTTTTAGTTATTTCAATACGCAAACATGTCAGTGTTTTCCCTGTACAAAAAAAAGAAATAACATTTTTGAGTTACATTTACAGATATGTTTCAACCTAGCACAATGATAAATAAAAAAATCTTGATTTACAGTAGCAAAACGTACACCACAGTACTTTCGGAAATATTTCAGCTCACAGATCTTGTGCAAATTCCATTAGCTTTAATTATTTATTAGCAGTAGATTTAGATTACTGTTCTTGACCTATTTTTCAGTGTATGGACCCACCCAGCAAGAAGTGAAAAAAAAAAAATATTCCATTTGTGAAGGGCTGATTTAGTGAGCAGAGACTTCAGCTCCGAGGAGAATATTAAGCAAAACCCTGTGCATTGTAATTCTGGGGGAGACGCCTGAGCTTCAGAGAGGTTACAAACAGGGCCTGCCCAGCCTATGGAACAAACACCAGCAGAGACTCCTTGAAAAGAGCTGGAATTTTTTTGCTGTTTAACCACTTCAGACCATTCTGCAGAACTGCAGCCACATGACAATCCCAGAGGAAGCGACAGTGACACGCGGAGAAGTTTCGGGAGTTCCTTTGTGGAATATCCCGGGTTCTGCCAAACTCCAGACAAGGGAGATCCTACAAAGTCACAGGGAAACGGCTCCAGAGGGAGGGAAACACCGGGGGGCTGGTCCTGCCACTGTCCAGGTGCCAAAACATGCTCTTCCCAGGCATGGAAAAATGAAACATCTGGGATGAAAGCCTTGGGGAAAAATTAAACCAAAACGCCAACTCAACACCAAACCCAGGGCTCCCCAAAAATACATATCCATGACATTGGAAACATCAACTTCTTCTCTCACCCTCGGGCTGAGCTTGATGGCAGGAGCTCAAAGACATGTCAATATACTAAAAGTGGGCATTAGAAGGCAGTGCCCTGTGCAAAGGCACCTCCTGGCCATGCTGGGGCTGGCACGTTGCTTCCAGTGGAACTACTCACTCGCCTGAGTCTTAATGGAATTCTCTCAGGGCTTCTTCCAAGTTCAAATAAACAAAAAGCTCCCAGGTTTACTCTGGGCCTGTGCAGCGACGTCCAAACACACTGGTTACCTTCTCAACTGTTTAAAACATCCTCGCTGCCAAAGCACAACTGCTGCACCCATATATATGTAGGTAAGTGGGTGTATATACACACATGCACTATATATAATAGAAAAAGAATTTTTTTTAACTAACTTCACTAATTAATTCAATGAACTTTGCTCTTTAGAATCATCTTAAAACCTCGCTGTCATTTATAAACCAGTGAGTTAACACTGGCTAGAAAAGACGTTGAACAGAAACTATTCAGAACTTAAAAACCAGAGTTGCTAGGGAACAAAAAAAATTCATTTAAACAAAAATGATTCAGGTAGAGCTATGGAAGGAGCTAATTCTAATGAAATGAAAGCCTGGTCACTAAAATTCCAGTAGGGGAAAAAGAAAAAGCATGACTTATGTAACAGTTCAGCAATACATGCAGAAAATCAAGCAGCACTTTTAACAAACAATTTAAAAGGCTGCACACTGGTTAATGGCTCCATGGAGATTTTCCCTCCTGCCCACAGTCTGTCCTGCCTTCTTGTTAAACCCTGTGGTCCCTGCTGAATGCTGAGGTGACACCAAACATGCCAGGACAGACCTCTGTCATGGGAAAAACCACATGTGTGTGTCATCCCACCTCAGCAGAACTACTTTTTTTACACAAGGAAAAACTGTTTGATACACTAAACAAATATTTCAGAATCTTTGAAGCGTGCTGTTCTTGTCAGTGAAATGCAGGGATTGCTGTTCCTAGGGCTCAGGCCAGGATCCCTGCACAGAGAAAGGACAATGAGCTGGTACAGAGCTTCGCCAAGTACCTGCAGATGTTGTTAGATGGGCACATCTGTCCATAAAAATGGAAAGCAAACTGTCTGCTTGGCTGTGGATCCCAAAAACCAGCCTCACCTCACCTGTGTTTGTCAAATCTTAACTAGAATTGCTCTGTCCCTCCAACAACTCCACGTCATTCCACAAGTTCCTTGCCCCTGCCACTGAGGTTTCCAGTGAGTAAGACCCTGAACACTCCTCCCAAATCACACCCTGCAGGATCTCGTCCTCCATCCACTGCATTTTCCACTGTGCCAGTCTAGAGAACAAGAGTTCACAGCACTGCCCTGGTTATTGAGAATTACAGCCTGCAGACCAGAGGTTTCTCTTCACTATAAAATGGGGAGCTCCTGAAAAAAGGTAATTATTACGAGCCTTAAAAAATTAACGTGTCTAATGAGAGGCTAATGACGGGGGCCAGGGCTCTGCAGACGATGCACCTAAAGTGCTGTGGTCCAATTAACAACACCAGTTCAAACACAGCCTAATGCTTCACACGGTGGATTTAGAAAGAAGAATATTTAATGTGAAACCATAATTGCAGCTGTAATTTTCCATATTCCCTCCACACAAGCAGGGCTGGAATCAGAGTGTGCCTTCCTTGAGTCTTTCCTGGGATGATGGAATCAGGAACTGGTGCTGCACTCAATACACTGGGATTTCTCCTTAGTCTCAAGGAAAAGATGGGTAGGACCATTCAGAAATTATTTATTTCAGTGTACAGTTTTATTTAGGGAAAGTGGGACTACTGAAAAACATCCATGTCTTAAAACCTGCTATGATTTCCAGAATGCAAGCATCTTGCTTTAAAGTCAGGTTACGTTTCCAAGAAGAACAATTCTGTGTTATAGTTATAAGGAGCCAGGCTTCCTCCTCATGGATCTTACAGACTGTGGGTAAAATGGGGAGGGGGCATTGCCAAGACATCAGATATTGCAAAATTGTTTTCCCTACTTCGTGTTTAAATATAGATTAGAACATTAGAATTATAGGTGTGAACAGACTGTGCATTAATCACATTGTGACATACCTGCATGTAAGAACACAGGTGTAGTTACTGATTTATATCATTATAGCCAACCTTTTTCTTTTATTTCAGTGCAAGAAAACCCAGTATTACACAATCCTCTAACAACCTTTTTATAAGGTTTTCTCCTTAATCTTGATCCTGACCATCCGGTTTTATTCAAAAGGCAGTTGCTCCTTTAGAAAACCAGTTGTTCCATGGGGACCTGGGTGAAAAGCCTGTTATCCTGCAAATCCACGTCCTATATTTGCCAAAACTCTCATCATCTTTGCTGTCTTTATGTTCCTTGTGACTTGTTCCAGGCAGGGAGTCACTGGCTACTCCCCTGCTCTGGGCTCAGGCATCGCCCTTCGGATGCAGCTGAAGTGATAACTTCAGATTCCAACAAACAGCAGAAATTCAAAGGGGAAAAAAAAAACCTGACGGCCTCAAAAAATATCAGGATACAGACCCAGAGGTTTTACTACATCTGATTTAGCATACCTGGTAAAAACACCTCAAAATTAATACAACTGTCATCCTGCTGACCTAAATAAAAAAAAACCCACAGCACAGAGCTTTTCATGTTGTTTCAGTGAGTGAAGCGATTTGGAGAAAACAAACTTTTGCTGCCTTTATACACCTCCTGGCAAAATTCCTACAGAAACAGGCTCAGGCCCATAGTGCAGATGCTCTGGTAGCACACAGTAGATAGAAATGAATCATCAAGATGAAAGAAAGCAAAAGCTCACTACAGACTTATTCAATACATTTACTGTTTGTTAGTTGAACTTCAGAAATAAAAAACCCACATAAAGAGCTTTTGAGCAGCAGCATCTCTTCACCACTGTAATATATAGTCTCAGCTGGGATTAATTCCCAAATTCATGGGCTGAACTGTGAACTGTTCCAGTGTTTGGAGGGGGTGGGGAGAGAAAGAGATAAAAAGATCAGGACAAGGAACCCGGAGGATTGAAGATCCTGCTGCTTTCCCGTCGGTCAAGGCTGCGAGCCCAGCACTGAATCACCCTCAGCTCAATGGCAGATTAAAATGAGACATACTTGTGTAATAATAAATCAACAGAATTAATACAAGCTTATCTTCCACCAACTTAGAAGGGGGAGGTGACAAATTGCACTTAAGGACAAACAGTTTTACTGTTGCTGCACAAGCTGAGCGTCTATAGGAAATGGCTAAATTTAGACAGCCAGCTTTTGATGAGAGCAACGGAAATTAATTCAAGTTTTTTTGTCTGTGTGGTTTTTTTAAACAGCTCTAGAATGTTACTCATCTCTTGAAACTCTTACCAAAAGAAGAGACTTCTTAATGCACCATCCCTCCCTGCCTACTCCCTCCTACTCCTGCCCCTATAAAAGGAAGAATTGCTCCTCTGGGCTACAGCAATTTAGGAACTTAATGCAGTTTAACAAATTCCCTATCTCTTGGCTGGAGCTGTTTGGCTCCGACAGATGAATCAGAGAAGTCCATAAACGTCTGGAGGATCCCCACAGACTTTTCCTTGGATGACTATATATGGCAAGTACAGATCAAGTTATCTGCAATCGTTTTAACCTAAGCTTCAAACTTTTTACCTTAGTCCTGGCTTTGTGGCAAATTTCCTTCATCTGCAATACCCCTGAATTAGACATTAGCCCACAACTGCTTTTCTCAAAAGCATTTTCCCACTCACTGCAAGGCAGTAAAAGCACTACAATTAAGATACACTGAAGTAAAAATTGGCTTTTGTCAATAACTTCTGCCTCTGAGCAATACATTTCTGTATGAGTGACCCAGACTGGGATGCTGTGCAGCTCATGTTTTCATTTACACTATTCTGCTGTTAGCAAAGGTGCACCTCAGCAGATGTTTTCCATCACTTATTACCTGAAACGCCAAGTAACACCAAGTGTCATGAGATGTCTTGCACAAACTGGCAATAGAAGTGAAATCCACACTCAAAAAAAAAAAAAGAGAGGAGAGGTCAAAACTGCCCGACTGATGTACACAGGGACTTACAAAGGAATTCCAACCATGCCTGCAATACCCTTTAATCCAGAGAAATACTCAATAAACTTCTTCCTATCACCATCTTTTATACATCTGATCATTTTTACAAGATGCTTAGTGAATACATCAAAGCCAACAGCATGTGATACAATACTGAAGGCTCCTTTTAGCTGCATCCAAAACCTTGCCTGTGCATCCAAAGCAAAGGGTACATCAAGTTCAAGCAACTTGTTTAAGCTAAATATTCCTAACGCGTCTCAAAACGGTCACCCAGTGCCACAGAGGGCTCAGAGTGAGTGAGATCACAGCTCCTCCAAGCCAGGAGTGAAACTTGGGTAAGCAAACCTGAAAGGCTGAACTCTCGCGTTTTGGATGCAAAAACACCACAAGGGTTCACTTTTAAATGTCATTTAAAGCCAGGATCCCCAGCCAGACCCTTCCTGTGTGAGACCCCACAATGGCTGGGCTGATGGAACCTCAGCAGAGGCAGCTCAGCCGCTGCCCTGGACTGTGGGGCAGCACAGAGGGCTGAGAGCTGCCAGCACAAAATATAAGCACAGTCACGCTCCATCCTGAGAAACACTCCCAGGAAAGGCAGATAAAATAGTTAAAGAAACAGCCACTGTTCAGAGGAGATTGTATCTTACCCAGCTGTTCATTAACACTGTGCAGCTCAAACATGTTCTTTTAAATTTCTAAAGGCACCCTGTGGCTGGAAATGCAATATTTGAATAAGCACTCTTAAGACTCAAAGCATATCAAGTTTTCCCACCTGACTACAACCTTATAAATGCTGACATTTCTGAACCACTGATCTCTTTCTTAGCCAGGTCAGGACAGACACTGAGGACCATCCTTAGGGGGGAAAAAGGGGGAAATTGGGCAAGTAACATCATGGACTCTCTGAATCAGTATTGATTACACAACTTACCTGATTTTGTAACTTTTACTTACTGGACCCTGATCATCTATGCTTATAAAAAGATGGAATTTTTTGGACTGGATTTTGGAATAGCTTGTGCAGCATTTGATGGTCCCTCAGACCTGAGGACTGAGATAACTCACTGATGCCAGGGATCCATCAAAGCAGACACGGGGGCCTGATGTGTTGTCCTTGATCCTGCTCTCAAAAGTTCATATAAGAACAAGGAAATGTCAGTGCCATTATCAGATGGTGGGAGCATAAACAACTGTTAGCACCTGTTGGGAAAGAACAGGTACCATTCAGCTGCATTCCAGGGTGGCTTTTCCCTAGTGTAGGATCCAAGGGAAAGGATTGCATGACAGAGACTCCTCATGGGTCAAGTTCTAGATGCACCAGCTGTGAGCGAGACAACTCCACAGACCAGCTCTCTCCATTGCAATCTGCTTTTTTCCAAACATATCAGACCTAACCCCCAAATTTTTACGGCTCCTCTTCCCCCTCACCTGCTGGATGTGCCCCCAGAGCCCTCCCTGCAGCAGCCACAGCTCGCTGGCCTTCCTTCCAAAGTGCCTCTGCCAACCTCCCTGCTGGAGCTGGGACTTCTCAGGCAAGGCTGGCAACTCAGCACAACCCCCCTGTTCCCTGTTCCCCTTGTGTTCAGCACCCTCCTTCTGACCAGCAGTTCACTTTGGGGATAAGTAAACCATTAGTATGAGCCAAACCAGCCAAGGTTATTCCCCCCATAAACAACTTGTCCAGTGTTTCCTCAAGGTCTTTGCTCTCTTCCATTTTTCTGCTCGATTTTTTTTGACAGCTCTAACCGATGCTTGGGAGCGTTTCCCATTTAAAAACCAGCACACTGAAGTGTGTAATATGTTCCTAAAACATAAATATTTGCCAGATTGTCACACAGAAACACTTCATTATCTTTTTCGTAACTGCATAAAATACAAAAACTTAAAGTTGCAACAGCATGAAACACTCCTGAAAGTGTGAAAATTATTGCTCATTTTCATGTAAACTGGAGTATTAAAGTATAAATTACACTGTTTACATTAACTGATCAGAAGAATTCCAGTTGATGCAAGTAGGAAGCTGGAATTATTAACATTTTTTTTCTGAACTGGGTCTGTTAACTAATAGCTTTTTCACCCGTTATCAGCTGCACAAACAACAATGGATTTTAAATCAACTAAATGACCTGTGAACTGCTCCTAAATGGGGGGCACATAATTTAAGGCAGCCAAGAAAGTTTCGCAGGAGTCAAGAGGGCTCCTGGCAAGGGGCACATGTGGAGAGAGTTAAAGCTTCAAACCGCTATTTCCCTCCCCCCCCACTCAAGTGTCAGCTGTGATAAGCCAAAATTAACAACCCTACACTGAACCACTTCAAATGAAGGGGAAAAAAATGTCTTCTTGCTATTCTAGGTATTTTAAGTTGCATATGAGCACGGTGGCTAAATATAGACAGTGACAACAAGAGACAGCATTGTCCCTTTGGGCACATTGAATATTATCTCAGAATTCCCATCTTCCTGGGCTGAGCCTCTAGTGTTGGGTTAGGGGTTTTTTTTTGTTATTTTTCTTACTTAGCAAAGTGTGTATTAACCCTGACTTCATTTTAGATGGAGCAGTTTAACAAAAAGTGTTTTGTTTGGGGTTTTTTTGGAAAAAAAAAGGAAATCCTGATTCTGCAAAAGCGCCAGAAAGAGATCCAATAATTTTCCCAGCCCTGTGTTACTGCACAGAGAGCAGATGCCTTCTGCTTTCTGAGAGGACTGTCACACTGTTTTTAAAATGAGGAGGGCATCAACATGAAGTTTTTACAGCTTCCCAAACCAGAAAGCCAAGTTAAAATTTTTAGATGTGAAAGTGTCCTTTTCCCCAGGAAATCGTGCGCTTCGCTTTCCCGCTTCAATCAGAAGTGTAAGGAATAAAATCAATAATTACTAGTTTCAAAACACTTCCTAGGAGTGCAAGTACATCATCTGGAATCCAGCAGACTCATATGAGCCTTTAATATTGAACACAACCAGACTTTCAGACGACACGGCTGCCCCTGACTTCTGAAGTATTTAAATACCACTGAGTGAAGAGCAGGTTCCTGCTTAATGTACCCAATGCACTTAGAACATTGACAACACTTCATTTTTAAGCTGGCTTCTATATAAAGTTTAATTTTTAAAGCCACCTATAAATTATCAATGACATCTGTTCTGAAAAATGTCAATTCCTGTTCCTTGGGTTGGCAGAATCCATCTATTACGTGTAGCATCCCCTTCATATTCCAGCAGTTTTAAAGCTCTATCGGCGTACGGTTTCCAAGTGAGACATTGCTCCTCTAGGATTTCATTATTTAGACAAGTCCTGTTCTGGTGTAATGATAATAAATACACACAACTGTTCTGGGCTGTATCCCACGGCTCTGACTCCTGACAATGAAGTGGTTTGGTAAGTGACAGGCACAGACACCCCGAAAACATCCCTGTGCATGGCACCCCTTCCATGGCACACCAACCAGTGCCAAGAGCAGGCAGGACACAGCAGCTTGCACCAGCCTCTTAATCTGCTGATCAATGAAGTGTGGGGGCCCATCACCACTAATTCCTGCCACTGAGAGGATAGTTTATTGTGACACTGTACAAGCCCGGGGTTGTCACCACAGACCCGTTCCATCAACCAAAATCTGAGTTTGGCTGTTCTGCTTATCTAATTGTACCACACAGTCACAATTTAGCATGGCATTCTTTCATTTCTTCAGCTGTTGGGCACTAACATTGTGGCTCTTTAAAGTGCAACTAGGATTGGTTTTATGCCCTTATGATGTTACAGAAGGAGGGATAAAAATAATTTTCAAATGTCCACAGTAATCTTTCAAACCCTGTACAACACACACACAACTTCCACTTTTTAAAGCCTATACACATTAAAAACATCTAATCTTTGCTTTTGAGTCTTTTTGCTTCTAATATACTCTTTTTGCCTCCTTTCACTCCCTAACCAGTAAGTTACTGAGCTCCTGCCTACACAGAGGCATCCTCTAAAATCAAAGCTCCGTTTCAAGAAAATTAAATCCTGAAGAAACAACTTCACCATGTGCTCTGGTTCCATATGAACATATCATAAACTGTCACCACGTCCTCTCCCACTATTTGTCACAGCAGCAAAACACACACTGCCTGCTCCTGACTCTGGAGCAGTGTCTGCTGGATGCTGAAATCCTGCTTTCTGGTCATGGCAAACATAAGTCAAAGCAAAAAGAAAAAAAAAAAAAAAATCTGCTCTGTTAAATCTATTTGCTCTGGGAAAAGAGGGATTTATCATCCTGTAGAACAAGTGGTCAATAGGATTCAGAAGTGCTTAGTACAGACCTTGATGAATCGGGATGCCACGGGTGCCACTGTAATTGTATTTGAAAGGAATCCACAAACAGGAAGGTGAATGCTCTATTTATTTCAGTGTATAGACAGGCTGGGGATTAAATGCATCACAAACATAGCAGGATTTTCCCCGTGCATCCCCTCAGGGAGCATCCTTAACAGACTGTCCCAAGAGGCAAAAGCAGTAAGAGAGAAAATTGGGCTGCTTTAAGGAGTGAATCTAAAATGGGTATTTCTTAGAGAGCCATCACAGAATAAACAGCTTCCAGGAGCTTTTCAACACCACACAAACCCCGAGTGAAAAATCTAAGTTGCAGCAGCAGCAAGAACAAGTCGAGTTTAGGGGCCCTGCAGGGAACCCACAGAGTCAGAAGACAATTCACTGGGGAATTCCATGTAATGGTTCCGGAATGGCCAGGCATAATCCCTGCCTCAAATCACAGGGTGATTCCCAACACAAAAGGGATCTTGGTTTCTCACCCAGGACAAGAATTTAGTCCTGAAGGACAGAAAGGAAGTTTAAATAGCACAACCACGTAATTAATAAGGAAACAAATACAGGTGTATTGCAATGACAACTTTGGGAGTTATTAAATTAACCACAGACTAATCCCTTTCTTTCCCCCTGTTTTTGAACAGAGGAATCCAATTCTGCTGCTTTATGTGTTTGAATTTTGCTCCAGCAACTTAAACACTGTATGGAACCGATGTCCTTCCCTAACACCACGACCAGCTTTAGTGAAGCAGACAAAATACTCCCCAAATGATAAACCCTCCTCTCTTCCCGGCGTTCAGCCAGCCTGGGAATGAGCCTGGATGGCCAAGCTGCATCTGGTTTCACTTCTCAATACCAAAACAAAATTCACAGGCACCATTCATTATCTACCGGGTCCAACACCAAGGCTTCCAAATACACTTTTAAGAACTAATTAAGTGCTTATTTAAAGCTGAAGCGAATGTAAATACTGAACTGAAAGTGAACTGATTAACTGGGGTTTGTGCCTGATTATCTGAGTGAGGAATGAGCTCCTGGGCTGCGGCCCCTGCGCTGGAGGATCAATTTCCTGTTCGCATCAAGGCTGCTGAGGAAAATCTTCCACACATTTGATTCGACTTATGTTTAAGTGTCTGCTTGGCCTTGGACGCAGCACTAGGCAAAGATAATGGCTTTGACTGGGTAAGATAATGTTTTGAATTTAGGGGCTAAACTGTGTCACTTTTGCCATGAGACTTGAGGCCAAAATTGAAGGATGCTCCGGCAGCCTGGCCAGGCTGTGCATGGTCAGACCTGCCCCTTTCACCCGGGGGTGTGACACACAAACTACTCTCAGGAGCTCCAGAACATCATTTGGGTTTGCATTTTCCTAGCACAGCAGCACACACTTGTGAGACCTGCTCATCTTGTGCGTTTGAGACAGCTAAGGAGGGAAATGAGACTCATAAGCTGCAGCCTTCATTCAGCTCCAAAGTATTATGCCAGCAGCTAAGAAAGCCGTAATTTGCTCCTACTACTGTTCTGTTCTCTGGTTCCTTCTTACAGCCAGCCTGCCTTGCATCTTTGAACTTCAGAATTTAGGTTTTTAAGTCATACCACAATCTCTGTAAGTTATTTATCTCTGTGCCTCTGTCACCCAAAGGTATAAACCCTATTCCTGAATGTTATACACCTGTACTGCAGTTACACAAACGAAAAGGCAGACAGACCCAAGCTCCCTGAGTGCTGGCCTCTGCCCCAGCGAGGATGCAGCCTGGTATCAGACAGGATGTAAGAGCCCAGACAGATGCAGTCTGAGGGAGAGGTACTAACCACGCAGCATTCAAAGAGAAAACAGGAGAGGCCGCCTCTTACCAGAGCCAGGAGACATTTTTGCACAACATACTTCACTGGGAACATCACAGGGTAAAAAAAAAAAAAAAATGAGTGCACTGTTTGCACTTCGATGTATATCCAATTTCAGCCTGTGACAGAAGAGGCAGCACAACCCGAATTACAGGCACTGCTAACAGAGACTGTTGCTCTTTTATTGTGATTGTTACAAGTCACATTAGTATAAATTCGTGAAGTGTTTTAACGCATTTTCATTTCAGCTTAATTAATTTTCATAGGAGTTTGAGCTTAATTAATTTTCACAGAAGTTTGAGCTTAATTAATTTTCATAGAAGTTCGACAATTTTCTCATTTGTTGTTGAAATCACAACACGAGTTTTCCATATGCAAGGCAAATGTAATAATATCAGCTCACAAAGTCATTTTTGGACTTGTTTTTGTATTTCACAACCAAAAATACTTCCAATGTAAACTGTTAACTGAAGCTCTGACAAGTTTTATTATAAATATTCCTAGCTTTAAAGAGAAATTTGAATATATTCACTTAGTGTATGTTCAAGACAGTTTAGGTCTGACAGCTTCAGATTATGCCTCATTTATATGGAGCAGTGATCAAACTCGTTAATATGTGAAAGAACTGAAGAGGCAGAGGATTGTGAATCAAACAGCATGAGCAAAGTTGTCGAGGAACATGAATAGCTTATGAGGATTTACGTAAGGTGATAGTTTTCATGGTCCCTTGTGCCAAGGTTTCTACAGGAGATGAATAAGCAGGGCTTTGAGCAGCCGTCCTTAGGCGAGGCTCAGGCTGCGCTGCCGCCGGTGCCTTAAGCCGAGGAGGAAGCACTTAATCTGCCCGTAATTCATCCCATGTGTTACAGGCGATAGGGCCTCCCCACTCAGTCAAGGTGAGCCACTTGACAAGGCAGGTAAAGCCTGTTCAGAACTTTCCCCCTCCTGCTTTCGCACTGCCAAGCGTTGTTTGCGGCACGGCGGCTCAATAATTTAAGAAGCGTTTCTTGCAGGGGAAAATCAAATCTCACTGTGAAGCAGCGTCTCCTTAAGATTCATTTAATCTTCTGATAACACAAGCTGTGCACACACAATCACTGAAGATGATAATCTGCTGTATGTAACACTAAGTCTGCTATTATTCCATTTATTAAAAAGTGCTATAATAATGTTTTGTGCATACATGTACTAAAAAGACAAGTGGATTAGGAGATGGAAATTCAGGGTGCTTCTTCCTTACAGCATGTGGCTGCCTAATGCCTTCAATTTCTGATGTACAGACATGTGGCTTAGTATGTTTTGTGTGAGAGCTCTGCCAACAGCCCCCACACCTCTGATTTGGGGGGGAAGAATAACCTCTAATCAAAGACATGTTCCCTTATTACCAGTTGTTCTTTTTGCTAAGTAAATAAATCATAAGCAGATGAAACTAATAGGAAAAAAGGGACTGCTGATTTATTTGGCATAGGCTCTTACACTTCTGACATAAAAATCAGTGGTTACTGCTGTCCAACACATGCCATGAACGATTTACCAAAGCGACAACATTTAGTCTTTGAAAGGTATGGAGTTGTTTGAACCAAAAGGCAGAGGACTAAGAAATCTCTTATCAATATTCTCCAATCAACCAGTTCTTCAGAGCTGACACACCCATTGCAGTTCACACCATGAGGAAGCACTAACTTAAAAGTCCCCGCAGAGACCTACCCAAGGCTCTGTGAATCACAGACACGAAATGAGCATCACCAGGACCACTGCACGTATCCCTGGTTGCAATTCCCTCCTCACACACACTGCCCGGGCCAGCTGCCAGGAGGGGACAGGGGCTCACCTGCTGCATGTGCTGCACACACAGCCAGCCTGGCCCAGCACAGACCCGGCCCGGGCTCCTGGACACCCCAGGCCCATTCCCAGCACGCTTCCATCAGGGATAGAGCCCGGAATGCCCACGGAGCAGATCTGCACATGCGCCTGCGATTTCCTGTTCAGACCAGGGCACCAGACAGACAGAAATCCTGGGCAGGGAGCCAGCCCTCCTCAGATCCTGCCTGGACAACATTTCCAGGCCAAAAGGAAGAAGAAAGAAAGAAAGAAACAAAAAAAACCCACCCCAAATTATTATTTTTAAGTGAGAAAACATGGCTGGAGAACAGCAAGCTTATTTCAGTACCTCACATTACTGAAAATATCTGTTTGGTTTTCAGTGTAATTTATGTGAGCTCCAAGAAACCAAAGCTATAGTTAAAGACAACACATACCCGAGTTACTTCTGTGCTTTCTGCAGGGACGGATCTCCTGATGCTCCCTCCACCTCCTCTCCTGTTCTTCCCCCAGCTGGAAGTGAAGCCTGGCTGCATTAGCACGATATTCCTCAGGGCCAGAGCTACTAAATAAAGTTTATTAACTCCCCTCAGCACTCTGGGCTGTTGCTCCCCCCAAGACTGCTCCCACCCCTATGGCTGCTTATGTAGAAATCCTCACCCAACCCCTCTTTTGTACCAGAAGATTAACGACAATCACACCTTGAGCTTTTTAATCAAGCAATACTTGGAAACACCTGACAAAAGGCCACTTCTGGCTCACTCTGATGGTGACTTTCTCATTCCACAAGCTGTATAAAGCTGGTCCCAGCAAGCTCTTTTAAATTATAACCCACACTGCACTTACTGGGGATGGGTTTTCTGCTCAATTTTCTTGCCTAAGCTCCATATTACAAACTGCTAGGAACTGGTTCTAGGTAACTTATTAAACACCACAGCTGAGATATGTGAAATGGCTTTCCCAACCATCTTACCCTTTTCTGACCTTTGCTGTCCTTGTCAATGGCCACACTGAGTTCCAGCTCTGGGTGTTTTTAGTGCTTTATCTCTGTTAGCAGCAGTGCAGAGCCAGGCAAACTGCACTAATGTGCCATTTCCTGACATTAAGCCAAACTAAAGGGCAGGATTTCTGATGCAGTTCTTCACTATTTTGGATACAAGCCATTAGGAGAACCACTAGAAAAATTAGGGTAGGGAGTATTAAGTTAATCAACTCTGATTGTTAACATGATATTTAAGTCCAGCAACATCATTGCTTTATAAAAAGTAGTTCAGTGGTGGTTTACAGTCAAGGTAAGCAATAACCATGTTCAGGCCCAATTCTTGTAGGGCACAGAAGATGTAAGATTCAGTAAGTAGCCATCCCGTAGGTTTACAAAAGAGAAAAGTATTTAGAAAGCAGTTTTATCACTTTTTACAATAAGAGTTTTTTGGAAATTATTACTCAAAATTTAATCCTGTGATCTACGCAGTTCAGGTTTGAACAACAGGTGTCTCTTATGCAGTAGCTGCTGTTTTCAGTTTGAGGCCTGTGTATTTTACATGCACGTTGATAACATGATTTATCATAGAGGGATTTGTGAAAGCCCAAATACCCATTTTGCCAAAAGCAGAGGCACTCTGAAGTCCAACAACAGCCTCCCATCCCCAGGTTGTGGAGGACAGACCTGGTTGGGACCCCCCTCCCTTTCCTCATACCCCCTTTTAACTCCCTATTTTCCTCTTCTTTCTCCTTTTAAATGGAGCTGAAGGCCACGCTTATTCCAAATATTACATGTAAATCTTAGCACAGACCATTTAGAAGTGGTAATTACTAACCATTTCCCTAGATAATTAGCTTATAAAAAGGTGTATTTTTAATGTGGATTGCCAAACTCTCCACTAATCATCTCACACCACTTCCCCACAGTAACAATTATTGAAAAACAGTTTAAAAATGCATAAATAAGAGCGTTTAGAGCTCATTTTCTCCAGCCCAAACGTCAATAAAACCTCAAGACTCTTCGAACTGGCTGCGTGGAGGAATTCTGAGCAGAGCCTGGATTTGAGCAGCCTGTTTAACTCCAAACTCCTTCCCCTCCCCTCCGCTACCGCTCCTGTTGGTGTTCCAGAATTCCCTCTTCCAGCAGCATCCTCGAAGGCAGCCCAGCCTGGCAGAGCACACCCCGCCACGAGGCTCCAAGAGCCAAGAACTCTCTGTTTATATCCTCAGTTGTTTCCACGGAGCCCTTTCAGCAGCACTTTCCTATCTCTGGTGCACCTGGAAAAACAGGTCGTGTTTTGCTCCAGCTTTGGCTGTGCCTTGGGAAGAGCCCGGGAGGCTCCGGAGCGCGGAAGGTGGAGGGAGCTGAAAGGCAGCTCTATATCCAGTACACACACAGCAATTTGTTACTGTGAAAAACCATCTGTTTCTCGGTATTACAATCCTCAGAGGGGAAATTATAGCTAGCGTTCAACATAAAACATCAATTTAAACCATCAACTATTCATAATTTCAATTCTTTATTGGAAACCAAGGACATAAATGTCAGGGAATAAAGCAATATTTCTTTTATTAACTGTTCCATTCATCTGGCTATTAAATAAAACCAGGACCTTAATAAATAGCATTAGCCTTTGTACTGACAGCCACCCCAACTAGCACCATAATTCTAAATAAAATGCATTCTATTTCTAGTTTTAAAGTAAAAATCAGGATTAAAAGCATTTAAAAATATGTGCACAGAGTACTTTTGCAGTGTTGCTGCTCCTGTGTAGTTAAATGCTTTAACAAACAATACCCCCCCTCTATTTATATGCGAGTTTCCAGTCAACCACTTCCCTCCTGATGATATTCTACAACATTAATATTCCTAAATAACAGAAAGGATTCCGGTACTGATGCTGTTTGCCTGTTGCCAAATGGAATTATTCTTTTAATCCCCTACTCCCAGATATGACGCCTGCTATGAAAAATAATAACAATAGTAATAACATTAAAAGGAGTGGGTGGATGGAGAGCGGGAGAAAGGAAGAATGGCAGAGACGGGGAATGTGTGCTTCGTACAGCTTGTCATCACCCATTACTAATGGCAAAAAAGTCTGTATTTATGTTGACAGTTATAGAGTATTTCTGCAGTTTGGTATTTAAGAGTTGCACACAAAAATCCTGGAGCCCGACTGCCTGGGACAGGGACTGCAGAATCTGTTTGCAATTCTTTTGTGTGGGAAATGCAGACAGAGCTCCTTTTGCTGCTGGCGGAGGGCTGCAAAATTCAACTTTGTGTGGCTGGGTAAGAGTATTCCGGAGTTCCCCCACACCTTTGAGGAAAAGCAGCATTCTGTGAGAGCTGAGAAGTCCATAGATTCACTATTAATGTTCAGATAATTGTCCATTATTCCTCCTTAAGAATAGCTCCCCTGCTCTTAGCACGACCAGCATGGGGTACTCAAGAACACCATTATAGGGGAAAGGAAGCACAACTGTAATCAAAACAATGATTACTATCACGTTCATTTAAATGCAGAGTGAGAAATGAATACAAAAATATTCACTTGAAAGTGAAAGGTAAGAAATTAATTTTTTCCCCATGGACATCAGAAACCTAACCTCAAACCCAGGAATTACTTGTAAATTTTTTACATCCCTTTGGAGCACACATTAGTTTCTACTTCTGCATTTAAATGAAGGCGATGGTAATCATTGTTTTGATTACAACTGTGTTTCCTTCCACCCAAAATGGGGTTCTTAAGGACCCCATGCTGGCAATTCTAAGAGCAGGAGAGCTGTTCTTAAGAAGTAGTAATGGACAATTATGCAAGTGTGAGCAGTGAATCCACGAGCTCCATTGGGCTCCTCATCTACTTAACAACATTCCCGTACAATTTCTCCCAACTCCACGAACAATAAAACCCATCATGCCAACATTAAGAGAAAACAGCATGATTAAAATACAGTTGTCATTGTGGTTAAGATAAAGCCATCCTTTTCCTTCTTGTAAGGTGAAGTCAAAATTGGAGCATAACAATGAAGTTTATACAGAGTGTCTCCGGATAAATGCCCATAGTAACTTGTATTCTGTTGTCATTTCTACCAACTTTAAATCACCATTCAACCTCATCCTCCTGCTGCCTCCTGGCAAATGACCTCCAGGACCTGCTCCTTCTGCTCAGTTCCAACCACCCTCTTCCCCTTCTAACCCTGAGCCCGTCCCAGTTCCCTGACTGAGCACCAGTAAGCTGGAGCTCAGCTTTCCTGACATGAAAAGCTGCCTCCCCAATACCTGCCTCCTGTTTCTGACACTCCCTGATGCCAGCAGGACTGACATCTGGTGAGGGTGGATCTTCAGCAACATCCTGGGTTGAGGCTGATGGTCAGTCTCACTCTTACAGCCTGTTTTTTCCATCAAGCCCAACCCAACTGGGCAGCACCAGTGGCAGGAGATAAAACTTTTCAGCTACTTTCCCATTCAACATTCCCAAACAGTCAGAAATTGGGCTACTGAGGGAAAGTAACCATTATGCTCAGGCTCATTAACCAGAGCTAAGCATCAGCCCCAGCACTAAAGCAGAGTATTATAATCCAAGGAATTGCTGTGGAACTGTCCCAGGGAGAACTGACATCTACAAGAGCTTTGAGATACTTGATACCATTTATCAAATTTCTTCTGCAGGTGCCTCCTAACAGCACCTTTACTGTAAGCACTGGGCAGCAAATGATACTTTAGGAATTGTCAGCATGTCTAGTTATCCAAGTTTAATAAGATGCTTAATTTCCTTGCAGTATCCACTGCTAGCATTCCCCAGGAAGTTATCAATTCTGCCCTCCCACCCCTTGTCTTCATCAATTATGATCAACGAGCTTCTGAATAAATGCATATATATACATATCCCAAGCAGGTCTGCAATACACACAGTCAGTATGTATTTACATCAGTGAATCCAGCAAATTCAATCACAGTGTCAGTAGCACCACCACAGACTTGACTCTGCACATTTTTAAGGAGTAAAAATGAGGGCAATGAAGTTCTGTCACACCTTGTTACTGCTGCTTTTGGGTTTCATGGCATGGACCTGAGCCCCAGGATCCTGCTCACGGAGGGGATGCCTCGTGCAAAATGCATAGTGAGATGGAGACAGGGAGAAAGGGTGCCAAAAACCAGGAATTGAAGGAGGCTTTGACAAAATCTGCTTAGCACATTCTCGAGATTGCCAAAGAAACCTGCTCTGGACACACCCAGGGGAGAGAAAGGTGGGCTGGAAAGTTCCATCCACAAAGCAGCACCCAGAGAGAAATCACCAGTAGCTGCTTCTTAAACCCCAGGACGTTTAGAGGGAGGTTCTTGGAGTGTCTGACCTGGTTGTGGCCCCACTCAACTGTCACCAATAACATTGTGACACATAAAAGATAAAGTTATTTCATTTGCAAAGAACAGAAACTTGATATAAACAGCAACAAGAACAGACGATGGGACTGCAATTCCAAATAAATGTCACAAACTGAAAAAAATAACATTAAAAACCCCACAAGACTGAACAGAAATGTTCAATGTAAAAGGCTACACTTGAAGAGGAACAACTGAGTACTCAGCAGTTCTGCAAAAAAAAAAAGTAGGGATAATGCTGGATCACAAGTTGAACATGACTCAACAGGGTCCTTCTGTTTCCAGGGAGGGAGATATCGTTCTGAGAAGAGCAAACCCACACGTAAAGCCAATAAGATGTGAAATAATTCTTCTGCTCTAGTGAGTGTTGGACAAAATCTTCCAGCTGAGGCCTTGCTGGCTTTGGGTATTGCATTTCAAAACTGATATCGCTCAATCTGAGAACTTCCAAAGCAGTGGAAATGATCAGAGAGAGGCCCAGGAACGTCACCTGCAGGCCAGGCAAGGCATGAGGGCAGCTCAGCCTGTTCGGGACTCGTGAAAATGAAACCAGAATCCCTGCTAAGACATGAGCACAAGCTGGGCAAGGAAGTGATGAGGGCAGATCTGCTGTGGAGGAACTGGATAACAAAGCTTGGGATGCTTCAAGATAATCCCTGCTTAGAATCATCAGAAGAACTGCTGGTCTGGGAAGGAGGGGGAAGAAGGTGTTTGCAAATGTCAGACACTGCTCCGAAGAGGCAGGTGGCAACATGTTCTCCATGTTATGGACAGAACACAGGAACATGTGAACCCAACTTCCCCCTCTGCACAGGAACTGAAATGCTCAGACACCTCAAAGTGATGGAGCCGTGTCCTGTTTAATTTCTTGTTACTGCCTGTATTGGTGTTTCCAATTCCCACCACTAATCTGAAAGTTAATTCCTGAAGCACAATATGAAGCTCATTTATTTTCTCCCAAATGCTGCTTTTTAAAGGCTCCATATCCTAAAATTCATCACCATGACATGAGGGTTGCAATTTCTCATGCCTCGCTCGAACAGGAATGACTTCTTTCTTTAATTGGGAGAAAAATGAATTTATTTGTTTTGAAAGCATTGATGTTTTGAATCTGGCAGGGAAAACTCCCTGAGCCTATTTGCTCTACTAAGCAACAAATAAATTGGACTTGGACCTGCAGTCATGTACAGGGAAGATGCAGTGGAAGAATATGCACTCTTGGCAGGAATCAAGGCCATTAAGGAGTGGGAAGCTTCATTCTTCTTTGATACTTTCTGCATTTAATAAACCTGAATTAAAGTTGAAACAATCACTTCAGTCATACAAGAAGAAAATCAAGACTAATACAATTGTTTATAGCATTATAGGCACATTTTCTAGAATATTCCATCCAGGGCAAAAAGAAAATGTAAAACAAAACCACACAAGGTCTGTTTTAAAGGTGTGTTTCTTGTTGTTGGGGTTTTTTTATGAAGTAGAAGAAAAACCCTCACATCTTCTACACTACATAAAACACGGTTTTCCACTCCAGAGTGGACAGTGCATTTCCTCACGGACTTTGTGGACATCCTAAACAGCAAGAACCTCATTTTCTTTCACTTCTAATCTTTCCAGTAAGTGTTCAAACCTCCCAGGACCAGCGTTAGGAACAACAATATTTGCACAAAGGGCTCCTCTGGTCACTTTTTGTTTTCATTACCACAATCTGACCTTAAGCTGCGTGGTCAGAATTCACCTCGTGTCCTGCCTTGGTAAATCTGGGTGACAAGACTATAAACCCCTCCTGTGGATAATTGTCACCGTGGGGATGGAAAACTGAATCATTTCAGAGACAACCCAAGTGAAGCTCTTAGAGAAACAACATGTTTAGTACTAAAATGCATTTCAACATGATTTTATTGCACAATTGAAAGGCTTTGAAAAACTAAGCAAGAAGCTGACTCATGCACCTGTATAATAATAAGAAGCAGCTCTTGTTTGATTTCTGCATTTTGAGCCAAAGCACACGAAGCCATAAAAACAAAGCAGCTCCTTGCAACAGGCTCATAATGAACCTGGGACCGTGTTTCTCTCTCCCTTTGCAAAGCTGCTTTCACAACGAAGCTTTGGGGATTCTGGCACAGGACTTGCTCCCAACTATAAAACTCGGAGCATGATTTAACATGAAAATCTTATCCCATCATGGCTTTTGGAGGCTTCCTGTATGAAAGTGTAATTTCCTACCAGCTTCTTACTCTTGGGCGAAAGACAGGCTGTGATCTTTATTACTCTCTAGTTAAACTGCTCATCTTTCTGAAAAGAGGAATGGCCACATTACTGGTCTGTGTATTAATTCTCTCCACTTCCCCTTCCTCTCTCCCCTGCTGCTGGTTATTGTCATGACTGACTGAGATAATACATGCTGGCATTTTTAGCAACACAAAAGTATTTATAAAATCTGCCCTAATTACAGTATCCCAGAACTACCTGGGACTTTGTTTAACACCTCCAGTGGTACTGCTAATGCTGCTGTGGAGAAAACTAATTTGTCTGCCTTTCCCCTCTAAGAAAAAGACGTACAAGTTGCTTTTAAATGCCAAAATAACAACAGCTGCTTTGTGATCTTAAAATGAGCATGAGAGATACATGTAGCTCGCTGCAATAAAGCAGGAAGGAATATATATATATATATCTACAAACTAACCAGCAGGTTAAAAGACAGGAATTTGAAGTTCTTGCTAACATACTAGCTTTGATCCCGGAGAACAAAAAAACTGGTTTACAGAATATTAATGGATGCCTTTTGCATGTGTGTAGAGAAATGCTTTACTTGCCAGCAGAACACAACCCTTTAACACGAACATGGGTAACTGCACGAGGCAACTCCGGCACTTCGGGACTGTGTAAAATACAACGTGCAGAACACTTTTGTAGGCAATGAATTAAATGCCAAGGGGAGACACTGAAGATTCATTCACTTGTAAAATTCAAAGCAGGGCTCTAGAAAAGCAAAAGCTCAAAAAAAAAAAAAGAGTAACTCCACAACAAACCACGTGTCTGAGCTTTGCCTGCTCATCTTCTGTTCACCTGCAGGACCAAGAAATCAGCACTTCTGCTGTAGGTTTTGCACATAAAGCAAACTCTAATAGATCAGTGACGACCCCTGACAAAATGAGTCTGTCCCCCAAATCAGAAGAAGGCACTTCCTTTGAATCACACACATTTTTGTGGAGTCCTTTCAAAGCAATTAAACCTCCCCTAATTCAGGCACGACCCATGACGGGCGTGTAAAATGAAGCTTCATTTGGTGCTTCACAGTAGAATATTGATACAATTTCTAAAAGGAGATAAGCTATTGATGAAATGGGCTGGGAGTGCTTTTTAAACTTCCATTCTCTCACTACTCAGTAAAAAGGGAAATCAGAAGTGCGGTCTCTGCTACCTGGAAAGAAAATTATCCCAGTATTTACAGTCCTTAAAGCTCATCTTGGTCCAAACGGGTGGCAGTTCCTACAACCCCCCCCTCTATCTCAGCCAGGCTTTTAATGAAAACAGTATTCATTAACAGAACATACCTGCTATTTCTGCACCACTCCGATTTCAAAGGGGAAAATAATACATTAATCTTCTCCCATGCATGTGCTCAGACCTGGGAGATGCTCAGGAATGTTTCCCGAACAAAAGTGCTCTATAAATATAAAATATGTAATTGACACCTGAGTGACCCTATCGTGGTGAGCTATTGAGCAGAAGGCTGTTCCTCAGCTGTGGGCAAGCAGTTCCCATCATCCCTTCTGGTACAGAAAGAATAAGTTTTCATCATCCTTGAAAATAATGTGCTTTTTGGGGACATCAATTCTGAAATCTGCTTGATGACCTTTAGATTTTGATTACAATAGCCTTTTTGTAATTATGTATTTTTTTTTATTGGAGTCTCTAAAATGCTATTGAAGATGAGATGAGCAGGAGTTAAAAGAGAATGAAATCAATATGGTTATCTATGCAGGTAATCAGACTTAACCTTTTTTAAGACTTCTTTTTTTAACTTTCAGGGTTGATTTATTTTTATATACACATATAACACTATCACTAGGTAAAATTTCTGTTCTAAACTACCTAATGTCATAAACTTTCCTGAATGACAAAGTTCAGTATCAGGTAAGAGAAGCCCTTCATAAAACAGAACTGAAAAAGATACCAGAAGAATCATTAATCTCATTAAAAGACCTCAGAAATGAGGCCCCTTGCAAACTGAAAAAGGCAGTGATGTTCAAACACGGGTTTCTTCAATAATAACACAATAATACACAAGTAATTAGGATTTTGGTAAGAACTTCCACTGTAAATGCTCTGGGGATCACTAAAAGGATCTTTTCCACAAGTGAAACATGTTTTTAAGTGAGCCTCAAAATCCAGTTGGCACAAGGAGTGGGATTATACAGAAAGAGGAAAACTCCTACAAATTTCAACTAACAAAGAAACATGATTTCAGTAAAGAGGGGATTTGCTTGAGAAATTGTCCTTTTATCAGCAGTAAAAGTGCTGTAATTTTAAGATGTTGCTCAATCATTTTAAGATTTTAGGAAATTGTTTGAAAGTACTCTCTAATAAAAATATAACCAATAATAGAAGGATGTTGTAGCAACTAAAAGGGTTGTTAAAATTGTGCTTTTGTTAGTTCTGAGTTAAGGAACAATGGCAGGATTAGCAGGAAACTATTACGAAATTAATCTGATTAATGCCTTATAAATAATGAAGCCATACTTAAAAGGGTCCACAAGCTCCACCATGTCAGAACATGGGTCTAACACATGATGCAAGACTAAAAAGGAGGATATTTTCCCTACTAATTAAACAGTAAAAACTGAATCCTCCCAAAAATCAAGTAAGAACAAACAGGGAAGGGAAAAAACAGTGTGACTTGTGAAAACACAATAAAATTAACTGCAACCAACTCCACCCTCCCCATAATCAGTCTCAGAGGAAAGAACAAGACTTCATTCCTCTCGTGGTGCACACTGCCATGATTTCTCCAGACACAAATATCTCCTCAGTCTCATTTTTAGGTTAGAAGGATTCAAAATCCTTCCCAGCAAAGGAGCAGCATGGCCAGGAGAAGGACAGTCCCTCTCCAAGGGACCACTGCTTTTGGGCACAGCCCTCACCCAGCTCTGCCCCAAGAAATAACAGAGACATAACCAAGTGGATAAAACTCCATTTGAGGTATTTAATGGGCCATGGGAAAACCAGCTGAATGCTGTTCATCTCTTCCTTGCTAAAAGCAGTGATTACAGCAATCACTGCAGCTCCAGATGGCAGGGGCTGGGATAAAGTTGACAGACCAGTATCTAATCTCAACTCTGGTCCTAATATTGAACGAGTCTTGGTGGTGCTATTTTGGCAGTTTGGCTTCGGCTCTGAAAAATCCACTTTGGGGACAGAAAAAGAAAAAACAAACCACAAAAAAACCCCACCAAAATCATCCCAACAACCTTTCTTGTGAAAAGTATAGCAAGATTTGTTGTGAACAGTAAAATCACAGAATGGGGGGATGGTTTGCATTGGAAGGGACCTTAAAGCTCATCTTGGTCCAACCCCATGCCACGGGCACTAGAGCTGGTTGCTCCAAGCCCCTTCCAACGTCACCAACAGTGGAGGGAAACTACAGTGCTGGCATTACTTTTCTGGAGCTGTTCTGATGCCCAGCTGGTGTGCCAGGCTGCTTAACCAGGGCACAGGACAGAGAAACAAGCCCTGCTGCCGAACCTACAAACCCCACTTTGCTTTAGCAGTTGGAGGAGGAACTGCTTCACAGCCTGCAATCACCCACCCCCTCGTCACACCCCTCATATGTGGCTTTGATTGTTTAAAACATCAAGTTAAAAAGAGGAGGGAAACCAAGCCCTGCTCTGAATTGTCATCAAGCCACTGCAAGGACCTCAGACAGACCTCTGAACCTGCTTGTAAATAACATTTTTTTTCAACAGGATGCAACTATGATGGAGTTTAAAAGGGTCTGGTGGGAAGGCTGAGTGAAAAACTGAATATGATCGTTATTCAAGAGATACTGAAACTGATGAGAAGTTATTCCCGGGTGGGTTCAGAGGGTCCAACATCCCTGCTCCAGCAGGGTCATCCCAGAGCACATGGCACAGGATTGTGTCCAGACAGTTTGGAATATCTCCAGTGAGGGAGACTGCACTACCTCTCCACTCAAATGTTAATTTATCCACAGTTCTCATTAACACCCAAGACACCACCTTCATCTGTCCTAAATCCACCTCTGCCTTCTCCACCTGCTGTCCATTGTTCCTACAGCTTGCTGCATTTCTGCTGAAAAACCTCCTTTCCAATAAAAGCCACCCATCCTCAAACACCACTAAAAACGAGGCCAGAAAGAAAACAGCGCAGAGAAGCAGCGCTTGAAAAGTTATTTCAGGTTTTCCACCGTGCTCTTTTTGGCAGAAATGGTGCTGCTCTGTTTGGGGGGGTGGGGGGTGTGACACTCTGTGCTGTTCCCAGGACACCTCTCAGCTCAAAGCTCGGTCACTGCTGTTCCAGGCTCTCAAACCAGGTAAGCAAATGGCAAAAGTAAATCAAAGTAGGAATTACACTGCCAAATGTAACCCTGCTGTTAACGGGACAGCAATGGTTCCTCTGGCTGAGCTCTATGAATCTAGTTTTAGTCCACTAATTGAGAAGGGGAATGGAAAGGGAGATTGTTTCCCAGACTGGGTTTACTCCTCAAACTCACCAATGCAGATAGTGGAATAGTTCCAATGATTTCCTATCAGCTGCTGGGAAAAATCAGCTTCTCAATAGGTCATCTCAGGACCTGGTAGATTTGTGAGGCTGAGAAGGCTAAAATATATATAAATAAATACATATTCTGCAAGTTTGGTGATATTCTTTGTATTCCAGTGAGAAAGGTCAATGGGGACAAAATTATTAAGATACTGGTACATTATACTAATAACAAAAGAGAAAGATGCTTGGAGAAAACACACTGCATTAAAAGGACAGAGGGATGTGAAAGTATTACTTGAGAATACTTAATGGAGAATGAACTTTGTTGTGACTGGTGTACTCCAAAACCACTTTGCTCACAAGNAGGTATTGCTGTTGTGCCAATCAAGAAAAGTGAAAATATTTAATTTTGGAAACTTTTGCAGAGTAAGAATTTCGCGTTTCGCGCCCACGGAATTCGTCAACTCTGGCTAAGGACAGAGTGAAAAACCATGGGAGTTGCAGCAGTTATGGCAGTTTCATCAGCAATAGTTTTAAGCCATAATCAAAGCAGAAAATTTAGTTTTTGCTGTTGGAATTAAATCAAAGTATTAATCCTAAGGATGTTACCTGGGAATTCAGAGTAGAGACACAACTATAAAAACCCATCAGTGACTGCGTTTCAATGAACCACCACCATAACCAATCTTCTTGTCAAAACCACTCCCTGCCAGGGAACATGAAGCCACTGAATTAAAACACCCAGTGATCTGGCCCTGAAGCCAATGTTTAGAGAACTACAGGGGAACATATTAATTCAGCTCTTCATATCAGATTATTAATAGGTGACAAACCAGGAACTCATTACGGGAGCGAAACAAGCCTACAAAGAGATAATCACATTAGTTGAATACTCAAGGACAAAAGCTGGATCAGATGGGCCTGGCAGGATCTCCAGATCATAGAAACACCTCCTGTGTCAGAGCCCTCATCCCACCTGAGGTGTTCCAGGGCACATCCAACCCACAGATCCCATCTGGAGGATGGGAAAACGCCGGAGGTTACGCAGGGTTGTGCCTCTGCCCACCCCCACCACAACACTGGAAGCCGAAAACCACTTTGAAATACATTATTCTGTCATGCAGATTCTCTCTCTCATTTCTCGTCCTGACTCCCTGTTACATTCGGATTTGGTTACGGAATGTTTAAGAAAACTTATTCAAGAGAAGTCCAAAAAAAGAAATCAACTAATTAAATAGAAAACCAGGTACTGACAGGACAGCAAACCAAACAATCTGAAAGGTTATCTATGCCAAGTGATGGAAAAGAAGAAGAAATCAGGATTCTGAAGGTATTTTTACTTGCAGCACTAATTTAACTCTCCCGACAAGAATCTTAAGTGATCAAACTAAACACCATCTTCTTGGGTTTGATCTGTGTTAAACTGTATTAAAAACAAGCTGTACAACTCTGGGTCTACCCTATTTATATTGTACCCCTGCAGTTACCTGATGGGAGTTTTGTGAGATGGTCCCTGACTCCCTTCACAGCAGCAATTTAACGGAGCCAAACTCGCGGAACGCGGAGCAGAAAATAGAAGAACGGCGCAAAAAAATGGCAATTTTGCTCCGGGAAGTTGGGACTTGCCATTTCAAATTAGTGGAAACTGCGAAGTGGGCATTAGTGACAACGTGAATACAGTAATTGGGGTTGATTTCCTGGCACTTTGCCAGATCCTGACTAGAGCCTTGTGAGTTAATTATAGCTCTGGAGGGAGCGGGGACACTGGCGGAGACATGAGAGACCCGGAATTACGGGAGGGGCAGGAGAAACCCCTGCCCGGCCCAGGCGGGGAAATCAATATGGGAATTCGGAGTTAAAAACGCAACAGGATGGACAAGAACGCATAACCTGGGACGTGGAAACAAAAAGAATCTCTTCAATCAAAGGGTCATCGTTTCATCCGTGAAAATGTGCCACTTGTATCCCAAAATCCAAGGAGATTCTTATCGCCAACCTTTGATCTTAACTATAGTAGTATTTAATTAATTTGGCAGAACTACACAACGCAATACCTTGCTCCCCTCTCGGGTTCCTTCTGTAATCATTTCCTTTGATTAACTTCACTGTATTTACTCAAATTAACTCATGTATTTCGTACATGTTACAACAAATTAGAAGAGAAGAATTAAAAAGCAGCCTGCCAACTTAAAAACTGAGCAAGTGGAACTTCTGAATTAAAGCAGACAGAGTTATTAGCTGATTATTATATGGAGAACGTTCAGAAGAAAGAACATGCCCTTTCCATTTTCATTTTGTATTACTAGTGATTACATGATATATCTTAAATTATAATTTGAGGTAAAACTATGATTAAAAATAATTTAAATATTGCACAACAAGTTAATTGCTCTGGAATTTCTTCATCTTTGTTCCTGTTCTTTGATTCAAAGACTCTGCGTGCGGGGTATCTGCTCCACGAACCCCAGACAAGGTGGGGGGGCTGGGACCCTCACACATGTCCCTTTGCTGTCTTGGCCAGGGACAGAGGGCAAGGGGAAACCAGCAGGTGCCACTTTGGCACGTTCCAGGTTTGCTGCCAAGCTTTACTTCAGGCAGTGGGGCAGAGACATGTGGAGGTTCCCCGTTCCCACAAAACCCCACAGCGTTAAAAAGGGAAAACAGAATAAAGGAAATGACCAGCCCTCTGCCCAGCCATCCACAGCTGGGCAAAGTGCAAGGAAGGAGAGGGAGAAGCTGATGTTTCTCACTGCCACAAACCCTTAATCCCAAATCCTTGTGTTTTCAGGATTAGACTGACTTTCTGAGAAAGTCTCCATAATATAAATTATAATTGAGGAGAAGAAGCCATTCAGCTTAAAGCCAGAACCTCTCCTTGCTCTGCAAGTGGAAAAGCTTTCACAACACAAACTCCCTCAGTGTTAAATCCTTTGTGCGGGGCATGGACAACTCCTGTTTAATTCCACAGAATCACTTCAGCAAAGGGATCCTGACCCAAATTCCCTGTTACAGCCAAACATTCAGATCCCCAACCCAGACCTCATCTCAGGTGAATTCCCTGACTGTGGGATGAGTTGTCTGGGTGCAACCATTCCCAGTTAAACCTTTATCAAAATATCTTCCCATGAAAAGCCTGGTTTGATCAACTGGCACTTCAAGACAATTCTTTTATGAGAAACTTTCCCAAATACCTGTGCTTGGGGAACACTGCACTTCCAGCTTGGAGGCCAACAACAGGCTTCCACACGATAAGATGGAGCTAACCCAGAATAAGGCAGTTGGGGAAATTGAGGAGTCCTGTTTGGACCTGCTCCCTTCAGTCAGTGAGAAAAGCAAGAACTTCAGGCAACTTTCTGTAGTTGGGGTCAAATCAGGGGAAAGGAGAAGCTTTGAGCTTTGCTGGGTTTTTCAGTGCAACCACAGAGAATTAGACTCCCCAGATGAGAAAAAGAAGGAATAGCAGACACTGATTGTGCTCTTGTGCAAGGGCAGAAACCATCACAGCTCTGGAACTCTCCTCAAGGTACTTCAGTTAAAGTTTTATAGGCAGTTTTATCCTGCAAGATCCAAGCCTTCAGAAATGTGTCACACAAGCACGTGCTTAAAGATTACTGATCTCTTTGCCAGTCTTTAAATCAGTAAATAATTTTTAGGCACAGAGATAAAACATTGGATCAGTGTAAAAACTATCTAGAAGCAAGGGGCTAAGAACACATGGGCAGTGCAGGATGAGACCATCTCCTGGATCTGCTTAAACCAGCACAGGGACTCTACCCAGAGCTTTGTCTTTCCACTTTGCTCTCTACTATGCATTTCTACTTTGCTATTCTACATGTATTTAAGCGAACCAGCCAGAATAAGTACAAGCTGGAGTACATAAACTAACTTCTTGTATAAATAAGCCACTAAAATTACTCAGACTGCCAACCTGACGGAAACAATACTGAAAAACTTTAACCTTCTCCATGGTAAGAAAACACCACCATTAAACTTGCCAAAAAAAAAAGAAGAAATAAAGAAAAAAATGCCTGAGCTGTTAAATATCTGGTGAGAGACTCATGATGATACCAATCTGATTAGTCATAATCACAGCACCAAAAGGTTGAGGAAAGAGATGGTCAAGGGAGGAGAGTTCAGGCCAGAAGGAAGCTCTCCAGTTCCCTGAGAAACAGATCTTGGTACTCAAACAACTCCTCAATCTCGCTCAGAGAGAAGGTATCATCTTGTGCTGCAAGCCCTGGAACATCCCACGGCCCTGTATGTGAAATCCCTGCCTCTGGAAATGCCGCTGGTGCAAACAGCGCCCAGCACGGATCGATAACGTGCAGAGCTCCAATCCTTCCCAGATTAAGGGTTAATTACCACTTGATGGCCAGCAAATAAAAATGGAAGTTCTATCCCACAGGCATTTGCAGTCTTATATTTGCAATTACAGCACTGGCAGCAGGTTCTCAGAGAGCCCCGTGTGGCACTCCCTGCTCCCGAGCAACGAAAGAGAGCGAAACAAAAGGTGCCTCAACACGAGTGGGACCCAGAGCCACCACCTGGGTGTCAAAGTGCCAGAAGCAAGAACTAAACATGTGGAATTTTAGCTCAGAATAATTCTGTGGAGGCAGCAAACACAGACAGTGCTTTCAGCATAATGCAAGACTTTGCTGCCGTCCCTGGCAGCCAATTCCCTGGCACACGAACGTCCTGGATGAGAACTCTTCCACATGGAAAGTCCCCCATTGATCCCACTGCCATCTCATCCCTCCCCTCAATAATCACAAAGCTCCAGTTCCTGCTAAACATTTGTCCTTCACAGTTGACAGGAAAGGAGGTTTTTGGGAATTGCAGCCTCTGGCTTGGTTTCATCCAACCTACAGACCAGAATAAACAGAAAGTGTTCACAGAGTGTTCAGTTGTCCCAGGAGAAGAATTTGTCCGGAAAGTCCAAACAAGACTTTCATGATAGATTCTGTGATTCCTTCCTCCAAAAAAGGTTCCAAAGGATATGGGGCAGAAACTATTTTCCTGGCAGCACTGAGGAGAGATTTGAAACAAATCAAGGTAAGTGGGTAAGAATCTAATATCCACCTTTAGTATTAAACTTAACAGGAAATGCAAAGCAGCAAATTTACCCAATTTATACAACCAGGAAGTTTCCTCAAAGTAATTAAGATGTTTTTTCACCTTGAGGAGGATTTCTAAACTTAGTAGTCTTGGTAAACTCCAAATTCTGAAGAAAGCAACTGAGGTTTTGTGAAGCACAATCTGGTTTTTACTGTTCTCACCAACTTACCCATGAACCATCTCCCAATTAGCTCATGCACAAAAAAAAAAAAAACAACCACAATAGAAAGGGGCAGTTGAAATTTTAAAAGCCTGAAGAATTCCTGATGGCAAGACCACCCATTCCCAGCAACCTGTTCTATCTGGAAAGTGTTTATCTACAAAGCCTTGTACAAATATTAAAGCAGTAGCTACTGCTGCTTCTCCTTCACACACCCCCCCGTGTCACGTTCTGTATAAAAATTTGGCATCCACCCCCCACTCCAGCAGAACACACAACACTCCACAAGAGTCACTGAGGTAAGTCAGGCCACTCACAGTGAAAAACAGAGGGGTTTGTTATCTCAGTGTGTCACAAAATGCGACTTTGCACTGAACAGAAACACACAAAAAGGCAAATATTAGAAAAATACACTTTTTCCCACCAAATTAAATGAAATCGTTAGATTGACTTTGACCTTTCCCTGTCTCTCCTTGCAGGGAGCAGGCTGTGCTGCACTGCTCCTCATTTAGTTTTCACTTTTTNAACGCATAACCTGGGACGTGGAAACAAAAAGAATCTCTTCAATCAAAGGGTCATCGTTTCATCCGTGAAAATGTGCCACTTGTATCCCAAAATCCAAGGAGATTCTTATCGCCAACCTTTGATCTTAACTATAGTAGTATTTAATTAATTTGGCAGAACTACACAACGCAATACCTTGCTCCCCTCTCGGGTTCCTTCTGTAATCATTTCCTTTGATTAACTTCACTGTATTTACTCAAATTAACTCATGTATTTCGTACATGTTACAACAAATTAGAAGAGAAGAATTAAAAAGCAGCCTGCCAACTTAAAAACTGAGCAAGTGGAACTTCTGAATTAAAGCAGACAGAGTTATTAGCTGATTATTATATGGAGAACGTTCAGAAGAAAGAACATGCCCTTTCCATTTTCATTTTGTATTACTAGTGATTACATGATATATCTTAAATTATAATTTGAGGTAAAACTATGATTAAAAATAATTTAAATATTGCACAACAAGTTAATTGCTCTGGAATTTCTTCATCTTTGTTCCTGTTCTTTGATTCAAAGACTCTGCGTGCGGGGTATCTGCTCCACGAACCCCAGACAAGGTGGGGGGGCTGGGACCCTCACACATGTCCCTTTGCTGTCTTGGCCAGGGACAGAGGGCAAGGGGAAACCAGCAGGTGCCACTTTGGCACGTTCCAGGTTTGCTGCCAAGCTTTACTTCAGGCAGTGGGGCAGAGACATGTGGAGGTTCCCCGTTCCCACAAAACCCCACAGCGTTAAAAAGGGAAAACAGAATAAAGGAAATGACCAGCCCTCTGCCCAGCCATCCACAGCTGGGCAAAGTGCAAGGAAGGAGAGGGAGAAGCTGATGTTTCTCACTGCCACAAACCCTTAATCCCAAATCCTTGTGTTTTCAGGATTAGACTGACTTTCTGAGAAAGTCTCCATAATATAAATTATAATTGAGGAGAAGAAGCCATTCAGCTTAAAGCCAGAACCTCTCCTTGCTCTGCAAGTGGAAAAGCTTTCACAACACAAACTCCCTCAGTGTTAAATCCTTTGTGCGGGGCATGGACAACTCCTGTTTAATTCCACAGAATCACTTCAGCAAAGGGATCCTGACCCAAATTCCCTGTTACAGCCAAACATTCAGATCCCCAACCCAGACCTCATCTCAGGTGAATTCCCTGACTGTGGGATGAGTTGTCTGGGTGCAACCATTCCCAGTTAAACCTTTATCAAAATATCTTCCCATGAAAAGCCTGGTTTGATCAACTGGCACTTCAAGACAATTCTTTTATGAGAAACTTTCCCAAATACCTGTGCTTGGGGAACACTGCACTTCCAGCTTGGAGGCCAACAACAGGCTTCCACACGATAAGATGGAGCTAACCCAGAATAAGGCAGTTGGGGAAATTGAGGAGTCCTGTTTGGACCTGCTCCCTTCAGTCAGTGAGAAAAGCAAGAACTTCAGGCAACTTTCTGTAGTTGGGGTCAAATCAGGGGAAAGGAGAAGCTTTGAGCTTTGCTGGGTTTTTCAGTGCAACCACAGAGAATTAGACTCCCCAGATGAGAAAAAGAAGGAATAGCAGACACTGATTGTGCTCTTGTGCAAGGGCAGAAACCATCACAGCTCTGGAACTCTCCTCAAGGTACTTCAGTTAAAGTTTTATAGGCAGTTTTATCCTGCAAGATCCAAGCCTTCAGAAATGTGTCACACAAGCACGTGCTTAAAGATTACTGATCTCTTTGCCAGTCTTTAAATCAGTAAATAATTTTTAGGCACAGAGATAAAACATTGGATCAGTGTAAAAACTATCTAGAAGCGAGGGGCTAAGAACACATGGGCAGTGCAGGATGAGACCATCTCCTGGATCTGCTTAAACCAGCACAGGGACTCTACCCAGAGCTTTGTCTTTCCACTTTGCTCTCTACTATGCATTTCTACTTTGCTATTCTACATGTATTTAAGCGAACCAGCCAGAATAAGTACAAGCTGGAGTACATAAACTAACTTCTTGTATAAATAAGCCACTAAAATTACTCAGACTGCCAACCTGACGGAAACAATACTGAAAAACTTTAACCTTCTCCATGGTAAGAAAACACCACCATTAAACTTGCCAAAAAAAAAAGAAGAAATAAAGAAAAAAATGCCTGAGCTGTTAAATATCTGGTGAGAGACTCATGATGATACCAATCTGATTAGTCATAATCACAGCACCAAAAGGTTGAGGAAAGAGATGGTCAAGGGAGGAGAGTTCAGGCCAGAAGGAAGCTCTCCAGTTCCCTGAGAAACAGATCTTGGTACTCAAACAACTCCTCAATCTCGCTCAGAGAGAAGGTATCATCTTGTGCTGCAAGCCCTGGAACATCCCACGGCCCTGTATGTGAAATCCCTGCCTCTGGAAATGCCGCTGGTGCAAACAGCGCCCAGCACGGATCGATAACGTGCAGAGCTCCAATCCTTCCCAGATTAAGGGTTAATTACCACTTGATGGCCAGCAAATAAAAATGGAAGTTCTATCCCACAGGCATTTGCAGTCTTATATTTGCAATTACAGCACTGGCAGCAGGTTCTCAGAGAGCCCCGTGTGGCACTCCCTGCTCCCGAGCAACGAAAGAGAGCGAAACAAAAGGTGCCTCAACACGAGTGGGACCCAGAGCCACCACCTGGGTGTCAAAGTGCCAGAAGCAAGAACTAAACATGTGGAATTTTAGCTCAGAATAATTCTGTGGAGGCAGCAAACACAGACAGTGCTTTCAGCATAATGCAAGACTTTGCTGCCGTCCCTGGCAGCCAATTCCCTGGCACACGAACGTCCTGGATGAGAACTCTTCCACATGGAAAGTCCCCCATTGATCCCACTGCCATCTCATCCCTCCCCTCAATAATCACAAAGCTCCAGTTCCTGCTAAACATTTGTCCTTCACAGTTGACAGGAAAGGAGGTTTTTGGGAATTGCAGCCTCTGGCTTGGTTTCATCCAACCTACAGACCAGAATAAACAGAAAGTGTTCACAGAGTGTTCAGTTGTCCCAGGAGAAGAATTTGTCCGGAAAGTCCAAACAAGACTTTCATGATAGATTCTGTGATTCCTTCCTCCAAAAAAGGTTCCAAAGGATATGGGGCAGAAACTATTTTCCTGGCAGCACTGAGGAGAGATTTGAAACAAATCAAGGTAAGTGGGTAAGAATCTAATATCCACCTTTAGTATTAAACTTAACAGGAAATGCAAAGCAGCAAATTTACCCAATTTATACAACCAGGAAGTTTCCTCAAAGTAATTAAGATGTTTTTTCACCTTGAGGAGGATTTCTAAACTTAGTAGTCTTGGTAAACTCCAAATTCTGAAGAAAGCAACTGAGGTTTTGTGAAGCACAATCTGGTTTTTACTGTTCTCACCAACTTACCCATGAACCATCTCCCAATTAGCTCATGCACAAAAAAAAAAAAAACAACCACAATAGAAAGGTGCAGTTGAAATTTTAAAAGCCTGAAGAATTCCTGATGGCAAGACCACCCATTCCCAGCAACCTGTTCTATCTGGAAAGTGTTTATCTACAAAGCCTTGTACAAATATTAAAGCAGTAGCTACTGCTGCTTCTCCTTCACACACCCCCCCGTGTCACGTTCTGTATAAAAATTTGGCATCCACCCCCCACTCCAGCAGAACACACAACACTCCACAAGAGTCACTGAGGTAAGTCAGGCCACTCACAGTGAAAAACAGAGGGGTTTGTTATCTCAGTGTGTCACAAAATGCGACTTTGCACTGAACAGAAACACACAAAAAGGCAAATATTAGAAAAATACACTTTTTCCCACCAAATTAAATGAAATCGTTAGATTGACTTTGACCTTTCCCTGTCTCTCCTTGCAGGGAGCAGGCTGTGCTGCACTGCTCCTCATTTAGTTTTCACTTTTTTGCTCTTAAATACTGAAAAAACGTATAAAAGCAGCCCGTGGCACATCTCCCACCACTGCAGGAGCACAACGTACCTGTCCCAGTTCAAACAACTGCCTTCCACAAGAATTCTGGGAAGCTATTTAAGATATTTTTAGAGTATTGATAAGTGAATAATCTTTGGGTTAAAGAATTCCAATTAAAGAGCAATTGTTTTCCTTTCTGGGAATTTGCTGGTACCAGTCTAGGAACTCCACCCAGTAGCTTTGGGAGTTGTCTTTTCTTACTTAGTCATCCAGCCTTGGAAAGGCTCCAACCAAAGATCCCAACCTGCAAGACCCTGTTTTTAAAAAGATAATTTTCATTATTTTTATCTGCTAGTCATCTCTCTTTTTTTTTTTTCCCTTTTTTAATCCACCCACTGATACTGAGGTTAAGAAAAGCCACCAGAATTCTCAGAAACAGCTCTATTTCACAGACTCAAACACCTTTCTCCTCTTTTGGCTCCAGCTTATAAAGTGACTGCACTGGAGACCAAACACCAAGGTTCTTTTTTACTCAATCCTTCATTAAATAAATACAATTCTGCTGTTGGCACCACAGTGGTTGCATATCACTGGATAAACCCCACACTACAAACACAGGATTTATTCCTAAATAAGAAGGGGGGGTGGAGGGGAGTAGCAGCATAATAGTTACAAATATATCCTACTTGCCATTTGGACCCCGTGTCTCACTGACATTTTGAAGCCAATTTTTTAGCTTTTAGAAACTGTCAACACAGGAGAAAACGTGCAAGTTTTGCTAATAGACACTTTAACATTGTGTCCAAGGGTCTTCAATAATTGAATTAAAACCCAGGATGTTTCAAGCACAACATATTTACTTGTTATCCCTTTATTATCTTCCCTGGTCAACAAATGTAGCTGTTGGATGTTCTGAACTGTAATGCCAACATTAAATTCTGATTCCTGGCACAGATTTTAAAAGATCAGATTGAACAATATTAAAGCATGAAACACACTAAATTTTATATCATATATAAATTATATCAAACAACAGGCAAATCTTTCCATAAGACTGGGTTATTGGAATACTAATTGCCAATTTTCCTATTCTGAGAGAGAGAAGAAGTCAGTATGTTGGTAAAAATCAAATACTCCTTTCAATAAAAAATACTTTATTTCTTAACAGCAGAGATTTGGCAATAAGACTTTATATAACACCATCTCCACCTGACGGCATTTCACTTCCAATTTTTTTAAATCCTGCAAGGTAAAAAGCAAAGACTTACGAAAGGGACATGGAGTTAATGCCAAAGTTTCCTTTCTAGACTTTCCTACTTGGCAGCAGCAAGTCAGGACTTGGGAGCCACGTTCCCTTCCCCTGGATCCTCACTGGAGGAAGAAAGAAACCTGGAGATGCTCTGAGCACTTACCAGCTTATCCTGAAGTGCTGCACATGATGCCATATCTAAGCATTTCTCATTTACTTGCATCAACAGGGGAAAATCCCCACTTTTCCACTCTCTTTTATAGAGCTGAAAACAACACCAACCATCAAAGGACTACAACTGAGAAGAGAATCTGTAAGTGTTAAAATTTTACCTCCTATTTTTCCAAGTTCCTCTCCCACACCCATTCTATAGGGTCCTATGTACAGGTAGAAAGTTGTGCATTCTAAAAGGATTGTGTCATTTAAAGGATTAAGTGCAGAAAACAGACAGAGCCCCCCAAAATACCAACTCTCACTTGTGTTCTGATGCACAAAGGAATTTTAAAAAAAGGAAAGTGAATGTGCCTAAGAATGGAGTGAGATCCCTGCAGGACCAAGAGGGACTTGTGGACAAGTTATCCAGGTTTTTCATCCTCCCTAAAATATGTCATTCTCCCCCTGCCTAATTTACCCAGTTACTGCTTACACAAAAAAGTTCTTATCAGATATTGTTTTCTAAGACTTATTTACATGTCTAAAATGTGCTAATACTACTGTTGAGACAGAATTCACTGGAAAAGCAAATCCACTGGAGGAATACTGTACCCCACTTGCTCTAAAACACCATTACCAGTTTAATCTCCAAGTAGAACTACTTTTATATGTGTAATGTACATATATATATATATACAGAAATAGACACACACGCAGAGCATCTGAGTGTCTCTTTGCCACATCACACTAGGAGAATTTCAACAGAAATTTAAGTAAACAATAGCAATTCACAGACTACTTTCTTTACTACATAACCTTGAAGGCTGGGTTTGGGTTTTTTAGAGGAAATTGTCACTTGTGGGAGATCAGGATCCTCCACACCAGTCAGGGCTGAGGGGACAAGCCTGCAGAGGTGCTGCTGAACACCCAGCAGCGCTTACACACTCCACTCTTCACACTCAACCCTGCCCAGGAACAAAGAGCTCTAACACTAGGGAGCTGCAATTTTAAGTCTAAAGATACTCATTTTTTGGCAAACACTATTACTGTTCAGCAGAGCTTGTCTTTCTGTGCCCCCATCCATGGGGAAGGAGCCCTGAATGCACTAATCTTGCTAATCTCCCGAGCAGGGGGAATCGCTATTAAAAATGCTATTTAGACAGACAGGCTTCTATGCAAGTCTGCTACACAGGCTCATCAAACTCATTAAACCCAGCTTTAAATCCCAGGCTTGGGAGTGTAATCCCTTTAAGAAACCTGCAGGCTAGGCTAAGAAAATGAAAATATGGTAGTTATTGAAGTGAGGGACCTCCGAGCCCTGCTCACCTCCCGGTCAGTGTGGGTGACGGACACCCCTTGGTGCCCCCCCTTCCCGGGCACCACCACTGCCAGGAGGCTCCTGCCCCCACTGGATTTAAACATGACCACGGCCACTGTAGACCTGATTTCCAGGGTTCTTCCCACCCACAAAGCTGTTGCTGCCCATGGAGAGACTGACAAGCCCAAACCCAAGGCTAAGGCTGCGAGCAGGGAACAAAACCAAGGGCGATGCAGAAAGAATGTGCAGCATCCCAGGCATCGTATTGACAGAGAGAAGAGCAGGAGATGCAACTTGGAAAGGCTGCATGATGCAGCTGTAGAGAGAGGTCCTCTGCACAGGACACCCCCAGCAGCAGGCTGCCTTCAGGAATTCTGTTGTGGAAGTCATGGCATGCGTGCTTTTCATCACTCCAGCCCTGCACTGGAGTGGACTGCAAACTTCCTAGTACAGTGACTAGACAAAACGTAAAATAAAATGAAATTAGAAGGTTCCCTATGGGGTCAGGGCAGTAAAACCGATTCTGATTAAGTTGCATTACCGGATAGAAGCAGGATCTCAATAATTTACAGCCAGAGACAGGGTAAGTGTCCATTAGCATTAGTGTCTATGGATGTACACTTTCTCTTTTTCCACATTTTTAAGGCCTCTGAGACCACCTCTGGGCCTTCGTCTTTCCCTCTTCCTGGCTCTAAACCATTTGAAGTAAAATCCCTTCCCTCCAGGCAGAGGACAAGCCTTCCTCTTTAGCACCCTCCCCACCCCCAAATGACGGGTAAGGAAGAAGGCAAGTTGATTTGAAGTCAATCTGGACACAGGCAATGGTCTCTAATGGTATCTAGAACACAAAATTCAGGATAATTTTAAAAAGTTATGAGGTTGGATATGATCCAAATTCAGAGGAGCACAGCAGGATGTTCTGCAGATGTGTCAGTGGCTCTTTAGTTTTCCCTGATTTTTTTGTTTGTTTGCTTCCTTTTGTTTTTATTACAGTTGCCTTTCAGCATCAGCAATCTTGGAAAGGGCACACTCGAAGCCAAACAAAGCAGTAGCAGAAATAAAACCCCAAGTGAGATCAATCATTACACAAAACTGGTCTCAATAGATGAATGGTGTCTAAACCTCCATCAGTGTGGTCCTGCCCTTCTTTCCAAAACCCAGTGCAGAGTGGCTCCACTTATTCTGTGCCCAGTGAGCAGCCACATGACACTCCAGTGCCTCTTCTCTCCCAGGAATCATTCCTTCAACTGACCTCACAAAAACCTGTTCTGCATCACCATCCCCAGGTTCTGGAGGTTTAAAGGAACCATCCAACAGGTCAGAACAGCTCTCCATTGATCTCCAACAAGAACAGATGAGCAAGAACATTTGGGTAGAGGCTTGGAGCTTTTGTTTAAAATAACTGCTTTATGTTCAAGGTACCTGCACTTTCCCATGTACATTTTTGAAAGGACTCATGGAAAATTACTCCTCTTGCTCCCCCAAATTCCAGAGACTGGGGGATTTTTCAGACTATGAGGACACTGAGATAAAAAAAATCACCATAAAACAAACCAGAACAGGGCTTGCAAGACCACAGAAATGGTTTTCCTTTACTGTGCCCCCAGCGTTGGGGTGGACAGAACATCGCAGCACTGGTTCTGCCTCCCAGGTGCAGGGGATGATGGTGCAATTCCCTCGGGATGAACCGGGATCATCTCCGTGTCTTTTACTCCTCCCTGATGCATTCAGGGAGTGAGGAAGGGAAGGGTAACGAGCTGCCAGACACTTCCCCAGCTGATGAGCACCAGCCACCCAAGGGGTGGTTGCATGATTTTGTACATATAAAGCTTGTAAAGCACTTTGGGAAGCTGCGGGATGAAAAGGACTATATAAACGTAAGATATTATTATTATTAAACCAGTGATCTGACAAGAAGAGACAGCTTTTCAAATCTGTACAACAGCTTGAGCTGAAGAGATCAGGGAGTCCAATTTGAAAAAATAATAATTTGAAACGAATCGGAGGATTAGAAGTGGCAGCTCTTTTGTGGATTCTCCATGGCAGGTAAATTTAGTAGGCTACTTTAATTTTGCATCGTTTTAACTCCTGGCAATGTCCTGTGCATTGAATCTGACAGAGAGACAGAGTGTTTGAAGCTGTCGTGGCTACATTTTAGTCTCCCAATTTTACAATCAGTGTTTGAATCTGCTGCTACAACTCCGGTACAGAGATCAGAGGCTTATCAAAAAGGCATCCATTTCAAAGACAAGCAGCAGCTTTGACTTCATTCCTTCAGTGCTTAAAATTCCTGAAAAAGCAGATGAGCATACCACAAAACAGGTCTGAAGGAAATCTCTCTATCGCCTGTAAACCTATTTCAGTATTAATTTTTTAAGGATCTATTTTGGGCTCAAGTAAAATGAGTGTGTTTAGCAGAGATAATCCTCTCAACAGGTGAGCTTAATATATGCCTTTTCCTGTGACTGACTGAAAGAACATTTTAAACTTACTGCTTTTCCAAGCATTAACCGAAGAACTACTTCAACCAGTTACCTGATTTTGTTTAAATTCTAAGACTAATAATGTCTTCCCTTTCCTAACAGAATAGCACTTCATTTCTTCATTGCTGCCCTTATTCCAGCTGCATGGATGCACCCAGTGCACTGCAGGCAGTAACACGTGTACTTTGCAGCAAGATGCCTTGGTTTAAAGGTGTGTCACACACAAGGAGCACTGCATGGCTGTGTCCACATCCAGCTCCCGATTTTAAGCTGGGTTTCAGCATCCACATGATTGATAATATGACTGATCTCATCAGCATCCCCTCCTGTCCTGTCTGCACTCAGGCTGGGGATGGACCTTGCTCACAGGTAATGTGTCCTCTGAAACATCCCCACAGAGGTCACCAGAGGGGCAGAACAGCAGGATTAACTTTTACTGCTGTCAGTTCTTCCTTTTGAGCTAGAAATGGGTTTTGTCTGTATCTCTAACATGGAAGTGAAATGCATTTCAAGACCCTGAGTGCAGCAGAGCTGCCTCCACACGCTGCCCATCACTGAGCCCTCAGCCACCCACTGGAACAAGTGCTGGGTTGGTTTTTGCTAGAAAGCAGCAGTGGATTGCTAAAAAGTGCCAAAGGGAGCTGCAAATCCGATCCCAGTTCCTCCAGCTGAGCACTGCCCAGCCCAGGGAAGCTCTGGAAAAGCTCCTGCAGGCAGCAGTGGATAGAGTTTCCCAGGGAGCAATGGATAGTGTTTCCCAGGGAGCAAGAGCTAGTGTTTCCACACAGTCAAGTGACCAGGCACTGTGACAGCACTGAGGTGACACTGGCCTGGCTCCTGCCAGGACCCTGCAGGTGACTGGAGTCCCAAACCCACCTTCTGCCTTCTTGTTTTCCCTGCAAACTTCTTTACCCATTCCGGTTCTTCAGCTCCTCATCAGGAGGACTTAGAGGCAAGGGGGATAATCAGCAACAGGTTAATTTGCCTGATTAAGGCTTGGGAGGGTTGGCATTTGGAACCTGTGGCACGGCACAGTCCCCAGAGCCAGGCCCGGGCGGCTTGAAAGGCACCGCGCGCTCCTGCCAGCCAAGGAACGCATTAAGCTGCATCTGAAAGCCATGGTCATTCCAGCAGCCTTAGCAAAGCTGCACTGCAGGTGTAGACATGCCCTAAAGTGCACTGAAAGTGCTTAAGAGTTCAGCTCTTCAGTGCTCAAATCGCTTCTGACAAACAGGACTGAGAAGTCTTAACACATTCGGGCATTTTTAAAAGCACTCCCGGCACTAAATGAAAGCGTCGGATTAAAATGAGCTTTAAAACTGCAGAATGTTTGCAAGTGCCTCTTCCCAGAGAGCAGCTCATCTCTCAGCATTCAGCCCAGACACGGGAGTTTCTGTTGTGATACGGTATGGAAAGGTCCCTGATGCCCCTCCCGCCCCTGGACAAACTGACAAACCCGACACACCCTTCACAATACTTGAAATCACAGTTATTGACCCAGAAGGAAACGAAACATGTAGAGAACCACAGCAGAAGCTTTTTACAAGAGGTGATGAGGCTGCATCTACCTCATGCAACTCCACAAACCAGACGGCTTTTATTTGTGAACCGAGCAGGTGATTTTTTCATTGCTTTCCCTCTTTCAGGAAAAGACATTAAACCATTTTGGGGCAGGAGTGACTCAAGTACAGCTCCTTAACACCTTCAGTCTTAATAAATAATAATTATAGAATCAGAGAATGGTTTGGGTTGGGAGGGACCTTAAAGCTCATCCAGTGCCACCCCCTGCCATGGGCAGGGATATCATCTCCCACTATCCCAGGTTGCTCCAAGCCCCATCCAACCTGGCCTTGGACACTCCCAGGGATGGGGAAACAACAACCCCAACACCCCTGGGCAACAATAATCAAAGAACCTCCAAATACCACTGTCCAGTTTGCTGCAGGCACTGGCACCCGTGCCAGGGCAAGCCCTGAGACTGGCACAGTCACACGACAAGCTCATTCCCAGCCCCTTCCCTCCTGCTGGACACGGGCCTGGAGCTGCTGCCTCCGACTGAAACTCCCTCTTAAAAACACCAGTGTATGTTCTATAGATAAATAACCACCTCTGAACTTCAAAAGTGCAGAACTGCGGCCATAAATAAACATTAGTGCTTCAAAAATTGTGAAACCACAGTTTTATGGTTTTAAACAGAGACAAGGTGGAACCCTGAATGGTGGCAATGTATTTCAGATGAAAGCTTTCAAGCAGATGAGAAATAGTTACAGGAGTTGGAACCTGAGTAACTACAGTTGCATTAAATTATTTCATCTGCAAGTCCATTAAAAATTGTTAATGGTTTTGTATGGCTTTTATATTTATTGGGTGGGTTTATTCCTATGTGAGTCATACATATTTATTACCAGGGGCCAGATAATGGTTATTAATAAAACTTCTTTTATTTGCATACTGTCTGGATGCTGCCCTAAATATTTACAACTGGCCCATAAAAGAAAAAAGAATCCTCAAAAATTCCACCTATCACCAGAGATGCATCACAACTTTGCTTTTTGTCCTTTATTACTTTTTTTGTGTTTTGTCTTTTCAAAAATGGGGAAAAAAACCCCTCAACCTGGTAAATCCATTTCTTTTTTTTCAAGTCTAAAAGGCACTAATTCTTTCAAAGCTTCAAAGCACTATTTGTGTGGAGGAAGTAAGAGGAGATCCAAAGCTCAAGCAAGCTAGTTTTTTATAATTAAGAAAATACGTATATTTCTACACATAATTATGAACAGTAACAAAAGCTCAGTATTAAAATAGGTCCACTGAATCCCTGGAATTGTGCCTGCCAACTAAAACACCTACTATGAATTTAGTAATGGGTTATGCAAACATAAATTACAAGGCCAGACATTTTAAAAGGAAAAAAAGGTGATTTATTGTCACACTGGAGACACGGCAGGATAGAAGCACAATTTCAGTTTTCCATATATTCATCAACACTGCAGATGTGTTAATGCAAAAAGAATTCCAAAATAAAAATGACTCTCAACTGCTCTAATTCTCATCTGTCATTTCATTTACTTTAAAATCGTTACCAGGAAGCATTTTTTTTGTTTCAAGCAAGCAAAACACACTAAAAATTCCTGGAAGAAAATAGGTTTTAAGAGCATTTTACAAACATTTCTCCCCTTACAAACTTAAGATTTCATCTAAGCTGACCATAACAGAGAAATCCAGTGGAAAGCTGGGGTATTTGGGTGGGTTTTTTTAATATAAAAGCTTACAACTATCATTTATAACCCAGGCAGTTGGTCTGTGAGTAATTTTACTCAACATATTAATAGTTTCTGCTCTTCTTTCAAGCAGATCCAACTATTCACTTATCCACTGTCAGAGCCACGACAAGAATCTCTCGTAACTGGCAACTCCTATTAAAAGAGTTATTCATGACAACATCATAATGTCAATGAGAACAACATGTTCCTTTAATTACACCTGAATGCCTTTGAGGTGGTCCAGCAGCTGAACTCAGGGTTACAGCACATTTGTCCACAAAGCAAAAAGGAAAAACACTAATTGGAGATGTTTAATTATTTCTGCGTTGGTAAACACACATAGGAAGGTAGAGCAGGGATCTTGTTTGCCTGTTGTAAGTTGAGTTTTGAAAATAAGTCACGCTATTGTTCAAATGGGTTCAGAGCAAATTCAGGAACTTGCTTTGAGAGTTCTCAGTCTTGGAGTGTTCCAGATACAGATTCTAAGTTTTACACTTACCTTTGTAAGTAAGTTAGCAAAGAATGAGACAGTGGCTGGTAACTGTTGGTACCACAGTGAGAAAAAGCTCAGCTATTTCAGCTAAATAAAGGACAGTATTTTCCCTTAAAAAGCCATCAGTGCATTCAGTAAATCATATTATATCTTAATGCCCAGTTATATAAAGTACAGCCATTCTGCAGGAGGATGACAAATGCCCTGTGAGATCTTTTTTTCCCTTGGAGTTCTGACCTTGAAAACATCCTCCCCTTTCAGTCCTCACCCCCAACCTTCCCCTGCCCGCTCTGGCCACTCTCCAAGTGGGTCAGCCCTGCAAGGGTCAAGCAAAGGCAACTGGAGAAAAACAAATTGTTTGCTTTGCGTTGTTTCAGCCTCACTGACAGGAGGAATTCACTGCAGCATCCCAGGCTTAACGAGAGATTAACCTGTAAATATTTGCTTACAAGGATGTCCCTTTGTAAGCCACCGTAATACCCAAAACATCCCCTCGTCTCCTCCTCTGCAAGGGAAAATGCAGCACCCTTGGCATTACTGAAACCCAATACCTGCAACTGATGCTGTAAGGAGAAAAGTGCATTCTTCGACTGTCAAGTGTGCTTAACCAGAAAAAATGCTTAAATAAAATAAATCCAAATTACTAAGAGCAGGTAACTTCAGAGCAATTAATTTCCTCAACTGCTCTAATGTGTTCAGTTGAATAAGATGTGTCTCCCACTTGAATATTTTTGGAACTCTTGAATAAAGTAATTGCCTGTGTATTTTCAAATTTACAAAAAGACTTTTGAGGTAAATGTGTTGTAGAAAATTGATTTAGGGATATTTTGAAAGCAAACAGAGATAGAAACAGTAATTCAAAGTGTTTAGATCATGTGGTTGCAGAAAAATGCTTTAAATTAAACTTCTCTGCCTGGTAACACACAACACACGATCACGACTTTTGCAGGTGAAGGGAATTATTTTCCTGGATTTCAGACCTTTCCAGATGCTGTTGTACAGCTATATGGCTATCCAGAAATCCTACAGAGCAATAATCCCCAAAACATGGCCTTGTTTGGTAAAGGGACATTCTCAAGGCCCTGTTATCCCTAAATAAATGGCAACCCAAGTGCCCGACCCCCTCCCCGCTGCCAGCCTGGGAACATCCAAAGGGCTGGGTTTGGAAAACAAACCAGAACTGACAATTTCCTGAACCTGGGATGCCAATTCCACACCAAACTGCCCCAGAGTCCAGGGGGATGGAGGGAATATTCCCAACTGTAGCATCACACACACGGACTCAGCAGGACCAAAATACGTATTAAATAATGACAATAACATTATTGAGAGCCCACGAATAAGGGCTGTCCAGGATAAGGTCAGATCTGATTTAACCCCTCTCACTCCACAAGGGTGGTGTTTAGATCACATTTAAAGGCATGGAGCTTGTTTTTATTGCTTTTCTGAAAAAGTCACATAATAATAATAGTAATAATAATATAGTTCTGCATTTAGGTTTTGAAATACCAAGCTCATGTAGTACAAATTGTCATAAACACCATTTGCTTACGAAACAAACCTTTTCAAAATAAGAACATGGGAAGAGAGGACATGGCACCTAAATATCATTATCCTAAAGGAGAGCTATTCGTGTGAGGGAGAAAAACAGAAAAGAGAGAAGAGGGAAGAAAATGGAAAAGAGGAAAAGGGAAGGAAAAAAAGAGGAAAATGGTGGGGGGAAAAAAAGGGGGCGGGGGGAGAAAAAAAGAGGAGGGGAAAAGAAAAACAAAACAAATAAAACAATAAAAGGAGTGGAACAACCCAGCTGTAGATGGCAGCAGATCAATATTCACCCCTCTGTACACAGACACTGAGAACATCAATGATCTTCTGACAGACCGTGTGTTTTCAGTAGGTTTTGTTATTATTTTCTCTTTGTCACACACACCAGACCAAAGTTGACTGTGCAAAGTCGTTGGGACTCAACACAATTCACCACCCACAACTCGGGAGATCCTGCTCTCATTTCAAGAACTAATTCAAGCAGCAGGACTAATATTTATTGTTTTTTACCCTTAATTTGATTATCTTTTGCTGTAGAGACTGGATAATTCAATAGAATACTCCAGAAACACTGGAGACAAAGAACTTAAGAATTTTACATTTTTAAACATTGAGCCTTTCCTTGATAACTGTCTTCATTTCCTTTACAACTTACAATAATAATGATTCTTTTTTTAAAAGCCCGTGGATCTTAAAGATCTGCATCATCCCGTCACACAATATCATGAATAAAACTATTCCTTTTGCAACAGAAGATTTTACAGGCATCTTTGTTTCTCTTTGGGGCAGATGGGGATGATGGCAGCAGTTGGGGTAACAAGGAAACCTGATGGAAAACAGGTTTGATGTAGCAGGTAAATGACATTTATTTGAGCTCAGCCAAGTGCTCAGGATCAGCAGCTGCCCCCTCCACCCAGGCAGTGTTAAGACATTATTTTGTTTGCTAGCACCTTCCAATATTCCATTTCCCAGAGCATTTATAAAGCCCTTTATTTGAGAAACACACTCATGTTCTCTGTGTGTGTTCCTACAGGTTCTCCCATGTCCTTCCACAGCTCTGCCCACCCAATCTTTAATCTGCTTTAGAGACTCCAGAGGGCGATTTGGGCATTTAAAGGTAATTTGACTTTTCCAATCTCACCAACGGGGTGCATTTACAACCCAGAAACCACAAAGGGCAACAACAGTGAGGAATTATCCATCCAACTCACCCCCAGGATAAAAACCAGGGACCACAGACCAGGGGGAGCTCCTGGCCCCACATCTGGGCTTTATGCAGGTGCCTCACACCTGCCTGTCGGACTTTCAGAGCTTCTGCTCCCAAATTAGAAAACCAGCAGTTTATTTTATTGCCCAAGAGCAGCTGGCCCAGGCCTGCCAGGCCACTTTTTAGTCAGTGACTGGTCCAGGGGAGCCTGGCAATGACCCACAGAGCTCAACATGACATGGCCAAATCACAGAGCAAAGCAGTGCAGAGTCAGAGGTTAAACAGGCTGAACAGTGCAAGTATTAGATAAGCTTTTCAACGTTTAAAACAGAAAAAGTTAAGCAGAAAGTTACTGAACTAAGAATCTGGATAGAAACAAAGGCAAAGTTATCAGCATTAGGAACTATCTACACTTTGCCAAACATTATTAACCTGTTTATCAGAAATTATTTAGAGACTCAAACGACAACTCTCTAAGGAAGTCATTCAAACGTTCACTTACACCAGAATTGGCATATGAGGACAGGACTCATTAAGCCAAGAATTTCACAGAGGTTAAAATACCCAAAAAATATCACAGTTGGTCACAACAGTTCAGGAACTGTCAGTATAAGAACACAATGATCTGATGCAGGCTGGCAATTCACATGATGGATTTTGAGATGTCTTCCAAGTAACAGTCATGTAAAATTGATGTTTCAAGCATTCTCCTGCCCAGCCTCAGCCTTCCATAGGAGCTGCACAGGGTGAAACAAACTGAGACTGAAAATACCCCAAAACAGCAGTGAGAAGCAGGTTCTGACATGACCCCCGAAAGGGTGTGAGGAGGTAAAAAGTGTTTTTGCAGTAACAGGTTAAGAACCCTTTCCAAAAGTTGTTGCATGTAACAACCACCACTGAATTTTCTGTTCACATAAGGTTCCCAAACATGAGATACTTCTTCCCAGAGTCATCTCCCAGTATGCCAAGACAGAAATAGTATTTTAGCATTTTTAAATACCAAAAGCCCTAGAGACATTCCTCTAAACATGAAAATATTGTATTGCTTTTGCAGCAATCTGATAATTTGCAAGGAAGGCAGAAATGACCCAAATAGATCCGTCACAATTTTTAAAGCAAAAAGAAACAGAAGTGTCCTCAACTTCATCAGTAGTTTTTCAAATGCTTTTCTCCTGCACAGGAGAGCACTTCCAAGCAGACATTATGGAAAGTGCAGAGCAGATCCCAGGCAGCAAAGTATCTCCTGACTTATGGTGAGATTGGCAACAGCAGAGGAAAAGAGATGTTGGCCCGGGGTAAACCAGTGACAGGGATGCAGGCAGAGGGAAACAGAATATGGAAAGTAGAATTCTGAAACAGATTGTTACATTTAACAATTCTATCTTTGTGGGGTTGTTCCTTTTTTTTTTTTTTTTTTTTTTTAATACCAAGAAAGTTGTTACTTCATCATGGAAATTTAAATTAGCTGTACACTGGGTTATTTCTCTATCTGAAGAACATTCCACAGGCAAGCTGGTTTTCTACTACAGAACTCTTTTGTTATGAAAAAGAGCACATTGGATGTTTTAGGAACATAAATGTATCAGTCTGGAAATGCCAGTGGCTCACTGTGCGTTCCCTGTCCACCTCAAGGATGTTTCTCCCTACTGGGGAGGTTCCCAAAGTTGCAGTTTTGGAAAAGAATCAGGTTAAGGAGTTAATGATCCTGCCTTCTCCTTTCCAAGTGTCTCCCAAAACTACAGAGAGGCGTTCACAGCCCTCCCTTCCTTTTGGGACTTCAGGAAGCAGCTGAAGGGGCACACACAGTGCACAAGATTAAACTGCTGTGTGAAGAGGAATAAAGAGCAGTGCAGTTTTGCAGCAGGGATTGCTGGGCACCCACGCCCTCCACGGGGGCAGCAGAGGGTGCCCCCAGCAGACCTCCCACATCCCAGCTACTCCCTCTGGGCCCCTGGGAGCAAAAATTACATCTAACTTTTGCTACAGCTGCCTATTACTACAGTTCAGATACTTTCTTCTAATTCTTTGATCCCATTTCCATGTTTTAATTCTGTCAGAGAAAGTAGAACAGGAGTTGGACTGTGTTGCTGTTCAGCAACAAAGCTGCAGGCAGAGCATCACAGCAGAGAAGGCAGAGAAAGAAAGAACCTAAAAAATCCATGCAAGCTGATAAAGGAATGTGGTTTCACAGGAGTCCCAGGGCAAAAGATGAGGATGTAGAATCCAGCAGAGATCCAAATTTCCCCAAACACTGGGGATATTCAGAGCTGTTCTTCTGAATGTAGTCCCTGAATGAATAAAACTCCTTCCATATAATATTTTGGAAGAGAACAGAGACTACAGAATCATATTCTGTAAAATAATATTTAAAACCTTCCCAACCAAATGATTTAACTTCCCTCTTCTCTTTACTGGAAAGAACTAATTGCATATCATTTCCCACTGTATCTCTTAAAGTAACTACACAGAGGATGTAATTTGCCTCTGGACATTCCTCTCCCACTGAGTTACCAAGGTGCTCTCACAATGCATGTGAAAAGTGCAGTGTTGATTGGGGTTTCTTGTTTGTCTCTCCCCACAATAACCTTCTGCTCCATGAAAATAAAACTGGCTTAAATCATCCTGAAATCCACCTGGAACACGCTCTCAACCAGGAGCTGGCAGCCACAGCCACATTCTGCAGAATCTGTCATTTTCCTTATAGGAGAAAAAAAGAAAGGCAGCAGGAAACTCAAGCATTGTAGAATAATCTTCACCTTCCAGCAAACAAGTGAAAATGTGGCCCCATAATTCTACTTATTGTCTGGATTTTGTGCAACTTCCCATAACCTTCTCATTCTTTCACTTCTCTCCATCCTCTTTCCCTTCCCAGCAGTTTGTTCCCTCCTGCAAAGGGAATCAAACCTGCCCTCTCACAGCTACTCAATTCACTCTTCACATTCCCTTGCTCCTTTTAAAAAGTTCTGTTCCTTCCAAGCTGCAGTCCCCACATTTTCCCTTCATCCAAGAGAACTGATTCTGCCCCACAAAGCCCCCTCAGGGCATCAATTAAACCCTGTCCCTTCCCCAGAAGCCACTCCTGCTCTGATATTCCCCCTCTGGGTCAGCATCTCCCCCTCTGCACCAACAGGAAGCAAAGCAGCATCTGCTCCTTGAGAATCAGCAGTAAAGGTTAGGAAAGCTGCCTGCTGCTCCCTTCCCAGGAAGGCTCCTGGAAGGAACCAATACTGGCGTATCAGTTCTCTGGAACCGGCTCTGAAACCCCACAACATTCCTGGATGAACAGATTGCTGGCAATCACCGGGGAAGAGAAGCAAAAACCACACAGCAAACACGGGATCCAGCCAGGCCCACACATTCAGGAGGCAGCAAAATGAGATTAGTTGTAGTTTTGATGTAATTGTGCACAGGTGTCCACACACACCCACACCCACACCCACACACACACACACACATACACACACACACACCCCTCCTGCACATCCCTGCATGGTGTGCAAGAGTTTAAACACTCCCAGCTTCCCACACACAACATTCACCTCCCCCAGGTTTCCCCAGCTTCAGTCCCTGCATCTTTTACACCTTTTATACCTTTTACACCTTTTACACCACACCTGCTGTGTTGTGTGTGAATCCTCTGAGAGGAGTTTGGCTCAGCACTGACCTTGTTGCCTTTCCAGTGAAATCAACAGCGAAACCTAATTTGATTTTTGATGGAAAAATGAGCACCATGGAAGTTACGCCCTTGATACAGATTTATTTAGGCAGCGAAATGTCACTTTCCACATCCAAGTGCTCAGAGTTTGGATGAGCAGAGAACTTTTCCTGCAGTTCTCCAGGTTTTACATTATTATAAAATTCAGAGCAAGCCCGTTTGAAGGCCAGTGTTCCTCTAAAAACATCGATCCCTATTTCATTATTTCCAGAAGGCAAAAGCTGCCTGATGAGCAAGCCATCAGAGATAAGCAGCCTTAGTTAAGGTGGTGGACTTGGCAATATATACAAGAAAACCACAGAAATAAACCATTAAGGAAAAAAAGCCATCCCTTCCACAGGTCTCAGAGCATGCAGGACTGTATGAGATGGAACAGGCTCTCTCCTTACCTCGGGAGTGTTTTTCTTGAACTCACGACTTTGCTCAATAAGTTTTTTCCTGGACTGCTCACTTTCATCTTGCCGGTTCGCCAATATTGTTGCTGTGGTATCGAGCTCTCTCTGAGAAAAACAAAACATAAACAAGGGGGAAAAAAAGAGAGAAAGGAAATACAGTCAGAGCTGTGTTTGTCACGGAAATAAACCCCCCCAAATGTACATTGGGAATATCGAGGGGGCCGGGCTGTGGAGCAGGACAGACCAAAGCACTGCACTGCCAGAAACGTGACCCCCTGAATAACATCAAATGAAGCTCCAGAACCTTTTTGATTCCATCCTGCGACCAAAATATCACCATTTTCCACAGAAGCATGCACGGCTTCACCCCGACACCACACAGGACAGCAGCAGTGGCAATACACACCTCCTCGTAACCATTCCCAAATCCAGTGGAGATTACAGATAATGGACATATTCAAACCGTATTTCTTTTCACCTGTCTGCTTTTTAAAGATACTGGGTTTTCCCCTTTTTGAGTTACTCTATGAAAAGAAAATATTATTAACTCAATATTGGTTAACCTTACACTTGATCCTAAACTGGTTATGCTTCAGTCACTCTTAATTTCCTGTAACATACGGTATATAATTCCATACTGTCACTGCAGGGCTCTTTCCCATTTCAGTTTTTCCTTATTTGAGCACAAAATTATCTTTCCCTATTACTGGAATGTATTCCTCTAACATTATTAGAGGGATGTCCATTACCTCTCCAAAATATATACGTATTTTTAAGCACCTGCTGAATGCCAGATAATCTTCCAGGAGTTTCTACCATAAGCTGCACCATTTCACAGCATCCTCCAAACGTGTGTTATCCCCATCCCAGTTTCTGCACTCAGAGCTGCCTCCAAATGTCACCACAATAGACTGAATGGGTCACTTACCAGCACATAACCCAACAATATTCAATCTTCTGTGGCAGTTTATGCCTCTTGTGCAGTATTTTCACATAACATGAAAAAATAAAGGCAAAACCCTCCACTCAGCTATGCACAACATTCCCCAAGTCACCTGGAGAACCAGAATTTATAAAAGGAATTTCACACTCTTTTCCTCCCTTATTAACCCCAAAGGAGAAAAACCTGGCTATGAGAAAGAAGCTCATGGAAAGTGAGAACAACATGCTAAAGCAAAACTATCTGCAACTCATCCCTCTGCCAAAATTCTCCACCACAAAACCTGCCATACCTCTGGCATTTGCTTGTAACTCACCCACCTGTAATGGACCAACCCCCCAAACCTGGGGCCTCCTGTCAGGTCTAACACCAGATCCCAAGGAGGTGGTCAAGTGGCTGACTGGTACTAGATACAAACACAAGCTTCTAAATACTCTGAAAAAGTCTAATTCCAAATTTTAGACACGTTTTTAATGGGTAAATCCTGTAACTTCAATGACTGGACAGATGGACGTGTGTTTTATGTGAAAATGAAAAGCCTTCTGTAGTTTCCAACTCTAAAGGACCAATACTTTCTTCTCCCTTTAGGTTTATCAGCATAAAATTAAGATCCTTTTTTCCCTAATAAATACATGGACCATAGTTATCTTAATCCTTGGAAACAAGCTCAATATGACAAGTGGATTCGAAGCCAGGCAGCAATGCTGGAGCCAGTGACCTAAATATCATCACTGAAATGCTTAAAAAACCATCTATATCTGACTTTGAGTAAAGAAACAGGGCAATATGTCCACCAGACCTTGGTTTGGAATTCTGTAACATATGTGAAATCTATTGCAGAAAAGTGGGAAATACTTAACAGTTGGATAAACCACATTTGAAATTCATCCCAGCTAAGTTTATGCAAGAAAAAAGAGCAACAGAAACCAATGTGGTTAAGCAGAACTATAAAGAGCAATATAACGGCTAAGCAGAAGGCTTTTAAAAAATATAAACAATCTGGTACGGCCAGAAACTTGGAAAACTATATTTAAAAAGGAAGCACACATTTAAAGCCAAGCAAAGAAAACACAAGTGATGAAGTAACAGGGAATTTCAGTAGAGCAAAGAACCAAATGCTTCAGTTCACGATATCAAGTGCTGGCAACCAACCTTACTAAAGGAAAAGCAGCCTTTTCAAGACCTGTGCTTCCAAGTTTAGAGTCAGGAATGAAAAAGAACTGATTAAAAAATAAACAATATTTCATATTCTGTGCTGCAGTGAAGAGAAGAGCCAGGCAGCAAATGAAAAATAACTTTCTCATCCTCACTGCCTGATTGATACCGGTGCCACAGCGCACTTACTCCGGGCGCCTTCCCATTCACTCCCAGAACTCCTTCTGGAACAGGTCTGATAATTTCTCACCCCAGAACATTTCCTTGTGTGACACATCAGGCACAGGCCCTGCCAAGGGAATGACCAGCACAGACCTGCACTGTCTGACACTGGGGCTGAAGCCCACGAGCTCAAGGTCTTGCCGAGCGCTGATGAGCAACTGATAGTGTAAGATGCAATTCCAGCTGAGCAACAGCAGAAATCCAACCCTGTACACATGATCTGATACAAAATAAGATATTAAATCTTCCAACTATGTCATAGTTAATAAGCCTCAAATCAAAACTATTTGGAAAATCACTAATCTTTTCTTCCTTACTCCATTTGAACCGCGTACAATGCATGTTTCATTTATTTAAACCTAATAATAGATACAGGATTACAACCCACAAGCATTCATGGCAGATTTTTCATACTTTCCTGACTTAATCTCAGGAGATAGCCCAATTTTTGCAAAAAATTCAACGTGGCCAATGCATTATTTCTGCAAGCAAGCACTTATTAAGGAGCAAGCAGAAGCAACTTTGGTATTCCGCTGTGTGACAGTCCAAGCTATACAGGCTTCCCAAGCCTTGCAACCACTCCCTAAGTGGGAATCAAGTAAAAGGAGATGTAATTCTGCACGGAGAGAAGTGTGTTGGAGAGTCCTTTGGAGTGTAACAAAAATAGGAGCCCATGGCTCAGTATCATTCTCCACACCTTTAAAATCAAAGAGGTTCCAATGAAAAGCAAAGAGAAACCAGGGCTCAGAGGTGTTGCAGCAGTGACCTGGCTACGGAAAGGATTCAAAGCCTCCATGGAAGCTTCAGTTCCACTGATTCAACGGTGGCTAATAAACTTTCTGGCCCAAAATAGCCCCCGTTCAATCTCCCCTGCAGAAAGGGAGGCACTGCTTGGAGCACATTTTGAGAGAGAACAAGCAAGACCATTATTCTTCCCCTGCCCCAGAGTCCCATCGATCTAGGGCAGAGACAGTTCACAGATAACTAAAGAACTCTCTCCAGGGTTTCTGCTTCGACCCATTCCAGCAAATTCATTGGGGGTGGGAGGGAGGCAGTGGGAGGAGAGGACACAAGAAAGTCTCCTGCTCCTGAGCGCAGGCGTCATTAGAAGCAATCCCCAGAAAACAAACATTAAAAGGTTCCCTTCAAGCAGTACAGAAATAAAAACCTAAAACTAGGAGGGTCAATCCACTACCCACTTTAACAACAATCACCTTGCAGTGACTTTGTCTTCTTTTAACAAAAGGATCCCCAGGAGCCTCCCTGCTCATCCCACTTCTGTGCCACAGGGATGGTGTGGCTGCATGGGATCCACCAGAGCAGTGAGCCTGCCAAAAACACCCCAGCCTTCCCCTCCAAATCTCCTTTGCACTGACTCAGCTCCCTGCAGGCCCCACCTGTGCCTACAAGGAGCTGCACCACAGGGAGGTGGGGAAACACAGCTGGAGCGAGGGGGCTGCTGGAATCCCCCTTTTGGGCACCAACCTGCAATTAGGCTGACCCCGAGTAATTACGAAACTCCAGGCTCACTGCAGGCCGGTTTCAAGGTTGTTTTCCTTTACGGCTGACACGTCTTTCCCTACCAGATGCACTCCCTGATAATCACCCAGCCAGCAGGTCCGCACCACTGGCCAGCTGGGCACAACAAGCCCTCCCCTTTCCATAACAGGAAGCTTTAGCCAGTCCTCCCATGCCCAAGGCCTGAGAGTGGCTGGCTGGCAGCAAGCAAAGTTGAGTCTCAAAAACCTGGGAAAATGACTCTGAAAAGAAATTGGGCTGTGCCTTCTAAAGCCTTACACATGGCTGCAGAGGTGAACAGGACACCAGGGAGAATTCCCTCACTGAGAGGGTGGTCAGGCTTTGGAAGGGGCTGCCCAGGGAAGGGGTGGAGTTCCCATCCCTGGAGGTGTCCAAGGAACCACTGGACACAGCACTCAGTGCTCTGGGCTGGGGGGCAAGGTGGTGTTTGGTAGAAAGTTGCACTTGATGATCTTGGAGGTCTTTTCCAACCTTAATGATTCTATGATTCACCATAAACCTCATTTTCCTTATTACAAGGAGGGACACAAATCACAACTTCATGTAGATCAGGAATTTTCTACCAGTAAATGCAGCAGTAACCACTTCCCCTGAAATCTTTTTTCTGCGTATTTAAGGTATTTCCCTTTATCATCATTTCAGTCAGTTCCCCAGTCTACATGATAATCTGCTACTGAAAGGAGTTTTCAGTAGTCTCATTTCTGTTTTCATCCTCTCCCAGGATTGCATTTGTCACATCTATCAAAGCTCTCAATGTAGCTTTTTGCAATTTTTAATTTCCTATTAAAGGAAAATTTCCCGGTGCACAGATGACACCAGCGCAGAGGTGTCTGGCACAACTCCGCACACACACAGCCTACTTGTCTTGGGAAAATCCTACATTTCCCTAACTGATACATTAGGCAATCCACCCTTCCCTCTTCCAGCCCCATCCCTTTCACCTGTTCGGAAGCCCACGTCCTGATTTCGTAAGTATTTCAGAAATATTTCAGAAATGATAAACCGCTTTGCGAGCTTGTTGTGTTTCTCTGGAGAAAAAAAGAGGCGTGTGCACCTGATAAAGCTCCAGATTATGACCATGGGAGTGACCACAGAGCTGACACTGGCAATTTTTATTAATGTCTGTTTTGACTGCAAACCCAAGCCACAATTCCAAGCTGAAAGTGCTCAGGAAGGTAAAACATTGCAAGAATTCTGCAAGTGTAGTTGGTGTCGGCCTTGTTGGAAAGCCCCTTTTTAACACAAGGCAAAAGGAAAGACCAAGGGGTTCAACGTGAGCACATCTCAAGAACCACCATCCCCTGCCTCACAAATAGCAGTGACTGATGAACAAATAAAGCAAAGACCAGAATACCTGCACTTTACACTCCCAGAGGAAAACGAAAAAATAAAAACCCTAGGAGGGTTAAAACACATTTCTTAAGAAGCGTTTTGCCACTTGGCAAACTGATGCAACCACCTTTGACACACAGAATTAGTTAGGAAATTTCAATAAACACATTTTATTTCCACGTACTGAAGTCATTTGACTCCAAGTAGGTTTTTAAACAAGCTTTAACTGGAACAAATTTGGGGCTCTATGCATTGCTTTTGGACAGGCAGTCAGTGTGTGTGGTGGCAAAGAGAACAAGAGCAGAAGTGCTGATGGAGCCATCAATAACATACCTTTAACTAACAGGCTACTAAAACAAAAAGAACACAAAGGAAAATGTACCAAAAAAAGGGTGTTGTGGCTTTGTCTGTTCACAAGATCACCAGCCACTGTCACAAACGTAGGCAAAGCCTATCAAACAATCTTGCAAGAGGGCAAAGCCTGTCTTGCCTTTCCTACAGGAGCTCCTATCAGCACAAAGCAGCCTTACCAGCAACAAACACACAGTGAGGGGAAAAGCCTGTCAGTGCCAGAGCCAACACAACTGTGCCTGTCTGTTCCTCTACACCTCCAATTCTAAACTTTTTAGAAAATGCAAAGGACTGGAGACTGTCCAGAGTTATAAAGATCTCAATGCCAAAGGTCTGTGTTGAACACGCTTTTGCTCTCACTCAGGAAAATAATGAAACGTTGCCTATTTGTCTCAAAAGGTTTCATCTTTCAGCATTCTTTATTCCTCCCTCCTTCCATCCTCCTCCAACAGAGGTGCATTTGGGAATGAAGGATGCCCCAGGTCCAAGGAGCAGCACCAGGGCTAGGTCTCCATCACTGGCGACAGTGGCACCACCTGGATGGATCCTCATGCTTCACTCACAGCAAGCTGAACCGGCACCCCAAAGCTTCTCTGCTCCTCGTGCCCCTCAGCTTCTACCTCAGACTGTTGGTCACCTCTTTATTCCCACCAGGCCTATCCACCCTCACTCATTCCTACTGCACAGTAACAATCACTCACCTCGAGCACTGGGCAAGCTAAAAACCAGCTGGAGGGTGGTTTTTACCTCCCTGCTCTCTGCATCTCCAAGCCTTCTCCCACAGATGCTCCACCGCCCTCCCCACAGCGGTGTGAAACCACCACCTTCCATTACCTCACCCAAAGACCTGCACTCTGGGTTCAATACCCGCCAAAGAAACTGTCAGCAAACCTTCTCCATCACTTACTTAACACGCTGCTCGGCTCTGCGTTGCAGTTCATTACACCCTGAAAGGACATAAATTTCCTAAAAAGTGAATGCCAGGCCGAGGGCTCCCTTGGTTTTGCAAACGCAGCAGAGCCCCGGCCGGGCGGCTGCGGATCCCGTCCCGCTGGGGAACTGCTGGCAACCTCACCCGCTTCCCACACGCTGCTTCTCACACTCTTCCACTTAAAAGCAAAAGTTCAAATTGGTTGTTTCAATGGCTACAGCAGGAAAGGGCAAAAAGGAATGAGTTAAGTTCCCAGAAGGTAGGGTTTCAGATGGATAGCAAGGGGACAGGGGGAAGCAGCGAGTGTTGCTCCAGCTCGGAGCATTCTGCTCACCCCTCCTCGACTGGCCATGGACTAAGTGAGAATACAACCCTGAGAACTCCTGCTCAACTGCCCTGTGGAGCTGGTGGCTTTCTACACATAAAAATAACTTAGTTAATCACATATGTGCTGGTTAATTACTTCGAAAGCAGCAAAAAAATGCTTCAGCTTAATATTTGTGACTTTCAGGGCAGTTCAAACTACACCACCTTCTGCCAAATAAAATAAACTATGGGAAACCAGAGCAAACCCACTGCTGCTTGCAAAGACCTTGCCTAGGCAAGACACAACACAAACTGCATCTGCCTGCCCTCCTATCTCGCTGGGTGATCAAAAGCTGACCAAGATGCAAGGCCAGCAGCCATACTCACCATGGCTCTGACCACACCACAGCAGACAAATTACCCCTTCTTTGAAGTGGCCACGGGGAACAGAGCAACCCCAGTGTGGAGATCACAGCACGCTGGGTCCCACTGGGGCCACACTGCCCTCCCCTCCCCTGCTGGTCGGGGCAGGAGGAATCTCCCCAGGCCCATTCTCAGCCCTCCCACCATGTGGACAACAAGGGCTGGAACAGCTGCACATGGGAAGGACAGTGAGGGGGAAAATACAGCTTAGCCATGTTTCTGATCCCAGCAAAGCAGGAGGCTTCAGCCAGCAGGAGCACGGCATCCATAATCAACAAGGCACATCTTCTGTAGACCAGTTTTAAAAGCACTTTGGCTCTTAAATGAAAAAAAAAAAGGTACACAATAAAAGGCAATTAACTGATGGCTAATTGCAATCTATTTGGTGCCCTGATTTGTTTCCAGCAGCCACCGTGCTCAGGTGGAAGGGGATTACGCTGCCATTTTGTCCTAATACCCCATCACTGCCTTCAGCCAATTTCTGCTTCCAAGGAAGAGCAGATTCATGAGTTACACTAAATAATTCTTTTGACCACAGATCAAAGGAAAACGTAGTTTTAAAAGAGTGGTTTAAATAACAGAAAGTTCAGCCCTTTAACAAAGCTCTGTTACATCATTTAAAGTATTGGGTTACCCCCCTTTCCAGCCTAAGCCCTGCTGTAAATGAAGCCTGACCAAGCTCTAAGCGAGACACACACTGTAACACAGACCAGGATTTATAACTTGCCATGCAGGTTGCCACCAATAAATCAATAATATATATATACACACACAGGCTTGTTGTGAGTTCTGGAAACTTACTGTTTAACAAAAAAATTAACTCAAGCTTTTTGGTTTTGTTTTTATCCTAAATGAAAACAAACTCGTTGCTCAGGTTTTATTTAACTTCACCCAACTCTTAACTACTCTGTCCTTTAGAACAAAAATTCACTATTTTTTTTTGATGACACGTCATTAGTTTTATTTTTAGATTTAACAAGGTTAACCATGAGAGACAGACCAATGTCCGTCCCAAGTCCATCACAGCCACCACTCAATAATCCTTCAGTCTCCAAATGCAATTTCCAATCTCAAAGCTACTTGTTTCCTAACATTGGGATATAAAATATTTACCAACAAAAGTATAAATACGCACTGGAAAAGCAACCTAAAAATACTTTTGAAACCACATTTCAGCCAATTCCTTAAGGGATGAGAAAAAATTACCATGGACTTGAACTAACCACCTCATGTTTCTCTCCCTTGTCATGTTTTTGGGCAATGCAGGAACGGGATAATGGGTGAATAAACCATCCTACCCCTGACAAATACGGTTTGGAAAGATGGGGTTAGGAATAACTTGGAATTTCTTGTTATTAATTTTAAATCCTTAACCACAGGCACGTGCACTAGGGAAAACCTATAAAATACAGATGGAAAATGCTGTCCAGTGACCCCCTTCGAGGGGGCCTTTTACTGCTGGGCCAGGGATATGTCTAAATGCTGATGTTGTCCCTCACTGATGGCCTTTGATCCCTGTGGAATTGCAGCTCCACGGGCACAGGACAGTGGGGGGACCACAGCGCTCTGAGGAGGAAGCCGGATTGGGAACTTGTATTAAGAAATAAGTAGGAACAAAAACAAGATCAGAAGCAAATTACTGGCAAATGAAATTGCTGTTTGATAAACACTTCAAGCAGGAAGAGCATCTGGCAGAGGGTTTTCAGACAACGGTCCTTGACTCCTGACTAACGTGCTTCCTCCCTTGGTCTGAGTTTATTGACTTTCTGGGCATGCTGGAAGGTTTGGGCAGTTTCCCATGATGGGAAAAATAAAGCTTTTTTGAGAAGTCGCCCATGAATGCAACTGGTGGATGTTTTCTAAAAAATTACAGATATAAATAGGAAACAAGAAAGCAATGTTTTCTTTATTTAGGTTTTTCCTACTACTGAAGTCCCATTGAGGCGTCTCAGTATTCCTTCTGATCTAAATCCCAAATAGTGACTCAGTTTGGCACAACAACACAAAACGGGAGAAACGTGTGTCTGGTGTCTGATGCCAACAGCAAGCATGACATACCTCGGACAGTTAAACAGAAGGCCAGATTCTGAAGCCTTTCAGATTCTTTCTACAGGTTTTTGTACTTAATCTGGGTGATTACAGTCCAGCATAAATAAATATCAAGCACACTTTGCACTGAACTGAAACCAACAGGCAGAGGCGGTGGAATGCAGAATGCCTTTTCTAGGTGTTTCCCAACAACATATTGCAGTACTTAGTTAAGCTCATTTTCTGTGACATGAAAAGGAAAATAGCAGAATTGACTCATGAAGTAAAATCAGCTGATGCACAGTCACAAGGAGGCCTAGAGCTGACAGCACACAGAACTGCACGTAACAAAAACTTCATGTTCATAATGGTGCCAAAGGGTTCAGCACCACAAGGACAATTCTCTGGATTTTTATCTCGGACTGACCGTTTTTTAAATTAACATTTCTGGCAGCATATCCAAAACTGTACATCAGGAATTACTTGAAGACCTTGTAGAAATGATGCTTTAGGAAAGGCGTACATAAAACAGTTTTTGAACACTGCAAATCTGGCATTTCCAATGAGTAGGTGCCTCCCAGGACAAGCACCAAAACATGGACAGCCAATGTCTACTTGCTCCATGGACACAACTAAGGTAGGCAGGCAGCTAAAACACTTTTTAACCACAAAAACCAAACTTCTTCAGTGATGATTTATAGAATTCCTCCACTACTCACTGTGACAAATCACCCTAAAATGAAAACAACAGATTTAGCTGCAGTAGCACTGTCAACCTCGCTATGATACACTGGCACTAAAAGTCCTTAATTTTGGCTATCAAATACAATTTCAATTTCTTGCACTTTAGGGCAGTAAAAACAATTCTGTGAAGACTCTGTGTTTACAATCCGACAGTAAAGAATGCAGCTGTCTCAATCAGTGCTGATTGTCTGTTAATTAGCTCAGTTTTACAAGCTGATGGAACAGATTACTTCATGCCCTCCCCACACACAGAAAGAGACTACAAATACAGTTATCTACAATACAGTAATTTTTGCTTCCCAGCAATTTGGGGAGGTAGATGATGTACCAGGGACACAAGTGATCTTGTTACCAAGAAATCAGTTGCTTCTATCTTTTCCAGGCACTCTGTCATACAGTGATTTTCAGTCCTTATATATGAACACATACATATATCTCTGCCCTGTATGAAAACTGAAATAAAGAGCACCACTTTCTGACACAATGGAACTGCCTCCCCTCTCTTTTGCTGTGGCTGGAACCAAGTAGATGATATTTAAGGTCCCCTCCAACTGAAACCATTCTATGATTCTATGACCATCCAAGTCCTTTAGGAGCAAAAGTCAGCTCCTCATTAACAACTTGCTATCTGTATTGTGTATTTAATCAGAATCACATTCTTCACCCCAAACCAGCACAGGATTTTGGGATCTGAAACAGCAAACTGCAGAGTTTTAGTGAACAGTCTGAATTTGCTGTCACCATTCTCCATCCCCATGTGCTTTTCCAACAAACCCCAACTAAACAGCTGGATTACCTCTTGAGCTGCCCTCTCAGATTCACTGCCTCCAGGATCTCCATCCTTTCTCTAGATACTCTTGAAGAGAAGCCAAAATGCAGCTTGGACACCCTCACCCAAAAGCCTCCTTTAAGATGACAAAATATGCTACGCATTATATCAAACAACAGAGGTTTCACTTTGAGACTGATGCTCTTTCTCAGTTTAGATCCTCCATGATTAGGCAAAGAAGAACAAAGTCGTAGTTAAAGAACATCTATGTATTTGAAAGAAATCTCATTTCATATAACTACTAAGCTCATTGCAGAAGCAGCAAGTGGACAAATATGAAGCCCCAGAAAACCATGGAATTTTCAGACCACCAGAGCTGGGTTTTGGCAGCGTATCTGGATGATAAGTGCAAAGGATAATCTAAATAAAACAATAATTTTTTCTACACAAAGACATCTGCAGACATCTGCTTCAACAGCAGCATCCCAGCGAGCTTAAAACCTCTTAAGGATTTTCAGATTTCAGTATACAAAAAATGTAAGAGTTTCATTTTTGCATCCAAAGCAGACCACTGAGGACACCTGGCAGAAAACTCTCTGGAGCCACAGAACCAGCAATGGGGGAGGAGGAAGCCTGAAATGCAGCTTTCACCTCCCCTTAGAGATGTTAACCTGGACAATAAGGGAACCGAGCCCAACAATCATCAGTTAAAGACACTGTTTCTCAGTTAACTTTGTATTTCTACAATCCTATAAGCACTTCTTTCACATCACCCAGGAAAAAGACATTTTGAATATGACCCTGGTTTCCAAAGCTCTCACGCAGACCAGAATAAAAACAGAGTGGGGGGCGTGTGTCTGTCTGGTTTTGTATGAAGCGTTTTTGCTTGCTTGTTTGTGCTTTAATACCAGTTTTATCCCAATATCCTTGGCATGTTTTATTGCCTGCCCAATCTCTGGGCCAGCTGGTTGGCTTTGCTGTTTGAACACCAACCGGGCCAGCCTTGCCGAACACGCGGCATTCCCTGACGCAGCCCTGCCCGTTCCTCGCCTTCCACGTGCCAGGGCACAGACAGCTACAGCCCTGGGAAGTTTCACCAGTGCTCCTCTTGAACTGGTGCCATCCCCTCGGCTGGCTGGCAATGCCACATGCCGGTGGCACCTCGTCCCTTCCCACACCGGGAGAGGCAGAGCCGCAGCGGTGTGAGAACGCCCGCGACCGCGGCACTCGGCGCTCCGGGGGAATCCATCCAGGCACCCCCGGCAAGGACAGATCCCTGTTGGAAGAGACTAATGTGGGAAGGGATTTCCAGCTGCTCTTTGATGCACCAATGCAAATGAAGCACTGCTGGTAAGCCCTCGGTGCCGTTCCCCGCCAGGTCCCTGGTTACACGAGTTCCGTGACTATAAATCAATCTTTCATCTTTGTGCTCCCTGTGCAGCGACCAACGGGGCTCTGCAGATGGAAAAGCCCCCCAGGGCTTGCCAACCCGTCCTCAGCGGGACACGCTTGAGGTTTAGCTGGCGTAGGTTTGCTGTGGGATGGACTCTGAAACGTTGGGAAATGTTTGGGATAAGGCAAAGCATGTTACCTCAGTTACCTCTTCAGGGCACCAGCATTAGAGAAGCTACAAGGCAAAACAACCACCTACACACACTTTCCTATTTTCGTGTAAACCCTTACTTGATCTGTTGCTCTACCCTTCACGCTTCCTTTTTGATACATTTCTAGACAGATAAAATGATGCTCTAGAAAACTGCCTACGATAAAAGGGGAGAGGGACCTGCCCCACGAGGTCAGGAATTATGCTTTGAAAGAGGTTCCTCCTGTGGGCCTGCCCATACTATAATAAGGATGGCAAAAATCAACGATTAACCAAGGAAGCCTCTGGCTGCTCCTTGCCCACGTTCTCAGGGGCACTGAGTGGCCCCGCAGTGCCCGCCCTGCTCCCTTCATTACAGGGATAGAGGCTATTTAGAGCAATGATGCAGAATGCTTTTCCTTCTTCTGACACTCCTGCAGCGTGCCCTAATCCTGTGCTTTAATCCGGCCCTTTGTGGGTAGGGAATAAGCCTACTGCTGCATTTTAATACTGACTACACGCATCAGCCCCAAAAAACCTTCATAGCAAGTGCCCTAAATATCCAGCCAAAACAGAATGACAAAATTACACATTACTTTTGTCATTACACGTTCTCTTTTACCATATGTCTGAGGTAAGCAGAATGTACCTACATAATGGATTCAGCCCTGGAGTAAGGCTGGACTGCCGAGGCTGGCAAACCTGAGGTAACACTCCATCACTTATTTACTGCATCTCTAAAGCATTTCAGATTCTAAGCTGAATATATATTTCACACAGTACCAAAACTTTTAAATATCCACAGGAAGATTTCATTTTTATAGGCAATAAACATTAAATCTAAAGGACTGGAACATAAAAAGTGTTTTAATACCATATAAATCACCTTTCCCTAGACAGAATAAATCTCTGAAGGTTTTAAGGACTGCAATATAAATTTTTATGGCAAATTATCTACATAGGAATTACTTGCATGAGATGCACTTTCACTTCTCTCTCTCATTTGCATAGTGCTGACAATCTTTTCAATCAAAACGTTCAATCCAATTTGGAAAAGTCCAGAATACAATACTGGGCTAAATATTGGGTGGTGGGTTGTTCCTCCTCTTCATCAGGAGTTTTCTGACTGCTGCTCTCTACCAAACACAGAAGTTGGGAAGTTGGCTTTGCAAAGGTAACAACACAGATACGTAAGAATTAAGGCTCAGATGAACAGCTACATCTTCTTTCAAAAGCATTTGTGCCTTTCCTAACACAGGAGGTTTCTACAAGCCCTGACACCTCAGAAGGGATCATTTCATGCTGTGAGCAACAGTCCACTAAAGCAGAGAGTGGAACAGTCTGAGCTGAGGAGCAACAGCCAAAATCATTTTCTGGGATGCAGAGGGGATCTCCATCTGTGGGGAATCCCAACGCTCAGCTACGACAAAGCAGAGCTGACCTACTGTGGGTGACAGTCCCTTTTCAAGGGGGACATCAAGGTAGAGACACGCTGGAGGTTCATCCCATCCAACGTGTCTTCTTTTCCTTTGGATGCCTCCAAAGGAGACCAAATCCAGGGAGGTGACACCCTAAGTCAGGCTCTGACTTCCAGCTAAAGAGTTCATAACCACAGAAGGTGAGAGGCTGAGCGCTATTCAGGGTGAAGCAGCAGGTGATCTCTGCTGAGCTTCTGTCCTGGCCTGTCTGTGCAAACACTTCCTCATAGCTAAAGCAGAAACATGCACAAGATGTGTAATTCCTGAGCCTCCAAAGCACACACATCCTCAAAGGACAGGCCCCACAGAGGTGTGGTGTACCACTGTTACCAAAAATACTCAGCTTTATTCACCGTTTCATTACAGCAAAAATGTGCTGACAAGGATTCTCATAGAAACGGCCAGAATTAGTTCTTGGAAAACCTCCTGTTGCCTTGGAGTCAGGTCTGAAACGTGCTCAGTACTTCACTGAATCCTCCCCTCCAGGAAAATCAGGGTAAATACAAAGTTAAAGCACCTGAAGAGCAGCAAAGTCCCAAAGAAAAAAAAAAAAAACTAGGAAGTTTGCAGAGAGACCTAAGAATAGGTCTTTATTTCCAATGTATATTTCCCTTAGAAAATATTTTCAGGACTTCTGTCCTACCAGTCAAATTAAGATAACACAGCAGAGGAAGAAACACAAGTCGGTTCCCAGACGGTTTCCTATGTTTCAGAGGTATTTATTTAATAAGTGCCATGTATGGATAAAATGAGCTCATCAGCCCAGTCATATGATGGTTCTCCAAAGTTTTAATGAAGCCTTGCCCTGTTTGATTTACAGAGTGAGGGCTGGAAGCACATGCAGCACCCTCGAGTGCCGGAACGCCCCGAGACGATGGAGGGGGTAAAATCACTGCCCAAGGAGGGCAAGGGAAAGAATATTGAAATTTATGAAAGTCAGGGACTTGCAAAATAAAAAATTACAGGGTCATTTCCAAGACAGAGAGCTCTAGCCAATGAAATGAGGTATTTGCTTTCTATCTGATGAAGGAGCAAAGTGACAAAAAGCTTTCTTCCATATGATTTCACAAGCTTTTATTACTTTCCCGAATTATCTTTGAATCTAGAGGATGGAATATTATTTTCTTTTGAAATATCAGGTTGTTTCTAGTCTTCCCACTTGTACAATCCACAAACCCTATTAACATTTTCAGTAATTAATGCTAATACTTGAGAAAAAAAGCCATTGTGTTAAGAAATGCTTTAACAAGATCAAGAAAGAAAACAAGTGCTTCTCAGACTGTACATAATTTATTTTGCTACATGATCTTTTTTTTTCCCCCAGTAAACCAAACAGGGACTACATACCACTGTGTTCACCCCTCATCTTCATCCTTCTCTTTTCCCTCTTTCCCCACAAGTGCAAATTTTAGAAAAACATTTATTTTCCTCACCACTGAAAACTCAACACTTAGACAGTTCCTCTCTGAACTTCCCTTTCGGGGGCGGGAGGAAAGAGGGAGAAAAAGAGCTTTTGGGCTTTTCTCTGCCCACACTCTTAAGCAGTTTGGTAGATGGGAGCAGTCTTGGATTTGCTTTTTAATACTTTGAATGTAGGTTTATTTTTAATTAACTGGGCCCCTGCAAAAGATGAGCTTCAAACGCTCCAGGATCACAAATATTTCTATTCAAGGCCCACAGATGCAGCTTTGGAAGGGGGGGTATCGAGACTAATTCACCTGGTTCTCCACAGGGTACAAGAGCACATGGATGAGTTCAACACGCAGGAACAAGAACCAGGACTTCCCTTTAAGTCAGGCTGATGAACTTAATCATACTGGAACCAAGACATACTGAACTGGAAAGTCTGAGTCAAGTTGTGGCTGCTTTCCCAAACAGATCATGAAAGAATATTCGGCCCTAAACTTAGAGCAGCACAACTATGTATTTTATAGGATATTTATCTATGAATCAGCAGATCACAGACTTGAAGGCCAGACATTCTTCCCACTCCAGCCTTTAGTCATTTGATCAGAAGAGCCAAGAAAGAACATGCTGAAGAAGTTTTCACCAGTTCTTTCCAGACAGAAAAAAAAAAAAAAAAAAAAAAAGGGATAAAAAAGAAAAANNAAAAAAATATTCCAAAATTTTTTTAAAAAAAAAAAAAAAAAAAAAAAAAAAAAGGGTTAAAAAAGTTAAATAAAATTAGGAAAACAGCAAGCCTGAAGCTAGCAAATAGAGATATTCCAAGAGGAAGAAGCAGGGACCTGGAATGCCAAGGCAACCCACTCTTGCTGCTTTGGGGTGGGGTGGAGGGCATCTTCAAAATAACTATCTTATAAGTAACCTGAGCTTGCAGTCACCCCCCCTGGCTAAAGCACACAACCTAAAGGTAAGTAAATTCCTTGGAAAATGAATAATTTTAGAGATGAACTGAAAGCTGAACAAAGGTTTGTACGTGGGTCAGAAGGGGCCCTTCAAGCCCACAGAATTCTGAAGAATTGCTGAGCAAAAGCTGCACTTGACAGATCCAAGTCCATCCCTCCAGCCCCCTCTCCCAATGAAGGTTTCCCACCCAGGAAAACCACCTAATTTATGACGAAAAATAAAATAAAATCCAGACCATTGTACATCCTGCTGTAATTTGGCAACAAGAGGCAGCACAGACTGCTCAGCACTTCGGGCAATGAACTGTTTCTGCTCGCTAAGGTAGGATTTTGCTATGGTAAGTTACAGCCATTTGAACTTCAACATTAGTGAAAACGAATGCAAAGCCACGCCTGCCCACGGGCACCCACCAGCAGCTGGGGACTGGCTCCTGGGCCTGCCTGAAGAAAGGCAGCACTGTGTGTGTGTGTGTGTGTGTGTGCCAAGGGCATGGGGACACCACAGGGACCAGCGCTGGGGCTTGGGTTGCTCCGCAGAGCTTTGTGCAAAGGCTGTGTTTAAGTGTCCCCAGCAAGTGCCAGAACTGGAGCGTGGCCCCAGACCGGGCCATTTGGGCGCAGAAGGATATGACAGAACTTCAGCACTGGCACCTTCTTCAATTACTTGCCCTAAAATAATGTGGGTGTTTGTGGAAAACTGTAATCCAAAGCCTAAACCACAAGGCCTCTCTGGATGGTGCTGACAAGACCAGAGCATCTGCTGTCAAGTTTAACGAGCTCCCCCAAAGCTACACACAAACCTCAGATAAATCTGTAAAACAAATTCCTTCTCCTTCTGGGTCAGTTCTAGAGCTGAGCTTTCTCCAGACTCTGCCCCTAAGGGATGCCTCAGCTGCAGAGCAGAAGGAATATATGGCATAAACATGAATGTGCTGTCAGAGGACTCTGCTGCTCAGAACTTCAAACATGTTGCCCCATGGAAAGGATGAATTTTTTAATTCAACTCCCACCTCCGAAAAAAATACGGTTTGCAGTGACATCAAGATCCAGACAGGATACCTGGTTACTTCTGGGCAACTCGTCTGGCTTGGGTAGGTTTCTTCAACCACATGATCAAACTACATTATTCCCCTTCAAATAAATGCAGTAACTTTTCGTCAAGCAGTAGTTCTCCCACATGTAGCAGCCTCTGGTTCTACAGCACGACCCAAACACTTCAGTCCCTACACACCATTCAGACTTCATGTCACATCACAGACCCAGCAAAAATACCCTGCAGTCTCCCTGGCACAGGTACGTGCTTTTGATAAAACATGAGGATTAGAAGTTCTTGCTAAAATTCAGGGCGTACTGTTCAGTGCTTTTAAAATACATATTATCATCTAAAGAAAACCATATTTGTCTATGAGTAATGACACAGTCTGCCCTTGGAAGTCTTCCACTGCTGGGCTGTGGCTGACTGCTCAGACAGGGCGCTCAGGATGAAATCCTAGGCCAGGCTCAACCCTAGATGGCACTGCTTATCACTCCTTGGCATGTTCCCTGCTCAGCTGCAGGAGCCGTGCCAAAGAACATATTCATCATATCTCAGATGATACAGTAAAGGTAGACACCGACACCTCAGCTCAGCACAGGGCCAGCAGGCTCCTTCCTGCTGGGAGAGGGATGGAGCAGCAGCCCCCACTCAGGGGCACCAACACCTCACACATCCCAGAGCTGCCACCACCACCTTCTGCACTTCCACACTGGGGACAACCATTCCTCAGCCCACCAGGGCCAAGTGGAGAGACCTGCTCCTGAAGAGCAGGTTGGTAACTGTGTTTAGACACGAATATCAAAGGGAATGCCTTGCTCTAGCACGTCAATCAATGAACTCCTGAAGTATTCTTTAAATAATTCACAAAAAAAAGAAAAAGAAACCACAACACCAGAAACCTCTGATATTAGAGATACCCCAACACTGCTCTGTTCTGTTCAGCAGAAGGTGCCAGATCAATTTATTTAAAAAATATTTTTACTCAAATACACTCCAGAATTAAATCTAAATCACTGTCAAAGAATGAAACCAGAACTGATCACGGCTGTTTCCAGAATACCCCACAACTGGCTGGTGCCTTTCAGGCAACACAGTCACAGTCTCCACACTAATCCCTCCTCCTCTCCCCTTGTCTTTTTTTTTTTTTAATAGTTGCTCACTTTTCTACAGAAGCAAAGGATTTTGTGATTTCAGGACAGACTCTAGGGTTCTCATTATTTTCTACAGCAAACTCTGAAGTAGGAGCAACCAAATCCCCTCCTGTTGCCTCCCCAAAAGGATCTCAGCTCCAGCTGACAGCACAGTGCTCTGCCCTCCCGTTTGAGCAAATCCCCCCATCCCTGGCGTGGAGCAGCAGCAGCACCATTTGAGGGGAGAGGGAATTTGTTGTTCCGCCATCACATGCAAGAATTGAGAAAAGGAACTCATCATGGTGCTTTTTATAACCTGTGATGTTGTTAAACTGTCACAGATTATTATAATTTCAGATAGATTTGATAATAGTTTTGACACAGAAAACACAGGTACTTTTTTGTTTTCGGGAGATGTGAAATGACAAATCAACCCACTGTCAGTTCACGGTCTTGCCATTCTACTCTGATTTATTTACTTATTCCTACTGCCAGTGAGCCCAGAACTGGGGAGCAACATCTGTGAGGGGCACCCTGTTAAGGGAGGTTCTGGGACTGGCATCTTGCTGGAAAGCAAGTCAGGAATGCTTCACATGTTTTCCATCCATCCATCCTTCCCTCTGCACTTCCATATTACCCTTTAGGAAGGGAGGTTTTTGTTACTAGCAAAGGAAACTGGTAAGTAAAATGAGTTTATTACTACTCTTTCAAAATCAGGTTTAGCACAAGATGCTGACAGGGGTCTCTGTTTTAGATGCCAAATTGGAGAGAGAATTCAAAGTTTCCATTTGCAGTCCTTTTGAAGACATCCTGTCTCCAGACATGCTAAAGGTGGGCATCGAGTAGTTAATACAGCAATAAAATTTGGTGGGGAAATATTACGGAGATTGGTAACTCACAGGCCGTTTAACAACTCAAGTCTGAGAATTATGGTGAAGTTTTAAGGAGCTGATTTCAGTCTTCTCCATAAAACCATGAAGTGGATTGAGTTAAAGGCCTTCCAGAGAGCATTCACAACCAAGTCAATATCCCTCTTCCTCAGAAAAACTAATTAAAAGACGAATCGGCACTACTGAGCTCTGGGGAGAGGTTTAATGATCCAACTTAAAATATCTGGTTAAAGGAGATATTTTGTTTACAGAAAGAACCATGGGTTTCCTGGGGTTTTGTTTTGTTGGTTTTTTTTTTAAACTAAGAGTCTCAAACCTACATTAAAAAGTAACATGATCCCCCTCCATAATTAACAGGGGAGTGACTAAGTTAGAATTTACTTAGTTTAAAGAAGGAGCTGTTTTTTAAACCCTATTTACAAGCAAGGTGCTTAGATTTATCTGGGTAGATGGTTGTCCCAGTGGCCCAAAGCCTTCCCAACACCTACTGCCCAAATACAAAGGGACAGTGTGAAAGAATGTGGAATATCTCCTATTGCTTGTATCCCACTCGAGGAATACAGTGAAGTCAAGCAAATAAGGACAAGTTTGTAATTTGACTAGAGCACAGACAAAAAAGGCATCTTTAAAACAAAAGGAAGAAGAAAAAAAAAAAAATGGCACTAGATACACATCACCTTGCAGGAAATCCTGCCAGATAGCATCTGCTGCATAAAACTGGGATTTTTCACTGCAACAACATCATTTGCATAGGTTGTCTTAAAAAAGAGAAAATCTTTGAAGAAAAATAAATGTTATCCTCCCTGCCCCAGTGCACTGCACGTTGCAGGGCAAAGGAAACAAATAAAAAGATTGCTGTGACAATTAAAAAGAAAAAAAAAAGGAGGTTTTTTTTTTTTATACCTAACGCTTTGCATTTCAGTGTAAGAATGTGCTCCGTTTAACTACAAAGATAAGGAGAAGTTGAGAAACCTGTTTACATTTTTGCCTTTGCACAACCCTGTGCATGAGCAGCCCAGCAATAGTAACGAAAGTAACTCGTCACAAACAGCTCGAGCCTGCCAGCAACGAAAATTAATGGGAAGGCAAGGATTTTCTTTTGATGTTGGAAAGGCTCCAGTAAAAACTGGTTTGTACATGGGAACATGGTGTCAGACTAGAAGAGAATCAGCTTGTCTGACTTGTGGTTTTCTTGACAACATTCATCTTCTCTTGGCCTGATAGAGAGCAATTAGTGCTTGTCAGTTGAATCATGTGTTATTAAGATCATTCAGGCATTTTTTAATTATGATTACCTAAACAGACAGCAAAAGAAATTCTCAAGCAACTCTAACAATCCACTTCCTTTTCAGACGCTTCCAAGTCTTTTCTCCTTTAATGTTTTAAAGCACGACGTAGTATTTTACCTGCAAAAACCTCAGTACCTTCCCCACTTTAAACACATTAAAAAACCCCCACTGCAGCCTAAAATCTGTACACTATCACTTGATCACATGCTCTGAGTAATGATTTAATTTTTTTTGCAGTTAAAAAGTAGATCAGTCCTCTCTAAACCCAGTAAGCTGCTCTATATGCCAAGACTTGTTTTAAAACATCTCCAACAATGTCTAATAGGTTCATAATGATACAGCACTCCTAATACATACTTCTTTCTTTCACCATCGCAGATTTCCAATCAGGATATGAACAGTGTCAGGAATGACATCATCCTTGGGTGTTGGTTAAAACTCCTCCCCAAATAAAATGGTTCCTTATCACTGACTTGGACAGTTTTTTTTCCCCACTGTAAAGGAAGTTAAAAGCAAGACAAGACTAGACATAAAGTTTCTAGTTATTTAAATTCCAGATATCGGAGTAATTGGGTTTTATAGGCACGGATGAGATCAGGACAGCCTCAGTTTTATGTTAGAGCTCACAAAACCATTGTTTCTTCCCTTTGGCATTTCTCCCTTCTCTTTATCAGGGGATTTTTCGAGTTTCTATATTAACATTTCCTTTTTTTTTAACTCCTGCTCGTTGCAAACCTTGGCCCACAGAACTTGTGAGCTCTTCTTGCTGTACCATCTGCTCCTGCTCAAGGCCAGCACGGCATCATTTGGGAATTGGGAAATTCAGGTCCCGTTCAGTGGAAACCCTGATATTCCTGTGAAGCATCACTCGGTGCTCCAGCAAGTTGTGCATTTACTCTGCAGATGCAAGAGAGGCTGTTTCAAAAGGAACACACATTTCCAAACAAACAGAGTAAATATTTAGCGTGCACCTTGATTTTAATAGGCATCAAAATCTTGCTCCTAAAATGAATTATATTCAAGTATCTATTACCAATTCCCAGGAGTACATCTAATGAAGGATCCTTGAGGATTTTTCTTTTTGGAAAGATTCTTCACATTTGTTTGCAGCAGCGGCAGGAAAACAGAGCAGGGATAAGATGACTCTGCCTACCATCAGCACCATACTTAATATCATATCTAAGGGAGTAAAGTCTCATACAGGGAATAGCCAATATTTTAGGAAGAAAACAGATGATAACGGCCAGTTTCCTGGAGTGAAGCAGATGCAACTTAATGGCACACTTTCTAATAAACACCTAAAAGCTTATTAAAATGGCAACCAGGCAAATGAAGGATGGAGGGACAACTTTGTACGTGCAAAGCAAAACCAGAATTCTTAGGACTACTTTAATTTAAATTTGGTTCTCTTATGGGCCCTGGTTCCAGTATATTATGTGTCTCATTCTTCCATCGGGGAGAATCTTATGGACTAGTTCTGAAGTACTGTGAAATAAAAAGGAAATTACTCATTTTTGGCTGCACTCAGAGCAGAGCATTATTTGCAGGTTTATGAACTATTATGGAAATATTAAGGCTGAAAAAGGTAATGCTGCCCAAACCAGTTAAATCTCCAGGTACTATTGCTGATTCCTGAGAAAGGAGAAAGACTGAAACAACATCCAAGACTGCCATCATCTCCGTTTGCTGTTTCCTGGCCAAGTTTATAAAAAAATCAGCATTCTGCTTCCTAGATTAAAAATCTGATTGAATCTTTTTGCTGCAACAGCTGATCATTATCCAAAGCAACTACCATCATCAGCATCAGATTGGATATATTCAAAGCATAATTAAATAGGTCTGAAAAATCTAGAAATGAGAAGAAACAGGAGTTCTTTTACCTTGGATTCAGCATCCCTTAGTAACAGGCTATTCTGAGGAACCTGATGTCCCCATTTCATTACTCAGCCTGTGCCTACCTTTAATAACTTCTCTTACTCATGGGTGATATAGTATTTTTACACAAGGTTTGTCTTTTGCATAGACTTGAAATATTTATATGTTTAAAAAAAAAAAACACATAGGAATAGGAATTTCTTGCAAGATGCTGCTTTATGGTTTAAATAATTTAGGCCTATGATAAATAAATCTAGAAACAGTGCACACATGAAAGTTACAGGATTATTTTTTTATTTAGAAAGAAACCCCTCTTGGAATGACACCTTCTACCAAAGCCATCAAAAACATGTATTCAGGATACTCAAGTCATTTAGATTCTTATTTCTACACACCAAGGATATCATTAGATACGAACAGCAAGACAACAATTCAGCTGCTGTGGGGAGTTTCTGGATCAGAATGACTTGTGATTTTTGGTTCAGATGCTTCTCTCAAGAGGGCTAAATGACAAAGAAACACCCTACCATCGATTAAATACCATGTCTGGCAGACAAACACACACATGAGGCTCTTCTCTTACTCGGTGCTGCCAACTCTATTTTGAGTCAAAACCTCAAACCTGCTGCAGTGCTGTCCAGCAATGCCACCCTTAAGCACACTAGTTTTTAATACAGCAGTGGGGTTTGATTATGGGAACAAAATTCCTCTCCCCCTCTCTTTTTCCTGTAAATATTCACTGTCTTTGGCCACCAGTAAAAGTCTTGAGCAAACCAGTTTTTGCTGAAACCAATGATACTGCTCAGAACTTCTCCATTTGCAAGGTATGAACAGCTGTGCTTTATGTCACCCCCTCAATGGCAAACACAACTCACTTTCTCTTAACTTAAAACAGACGTAGCAAATACTTCAACTGCCTGCTCAGGGTAACTCCAGTTCTTCAGAAAATTGCCTAATTTTGCTGCCACCCCTCTGTTATTTTTCCAACCTTACAAAAAATCTCCAAAAGCATGTCAAGCCTACAACAACTAAATCCTACAGTCTGTAACTCTCCTACCTTCCTGTTCATCAGCCACTTCTGCTTAGTTGTTTAGTGTATTATTCATCCTTGTTTGCAGTCCTCCTCCTCCTGCTGCTGCAGATAATCCACTGATGTTGATATAATCCACAAATACCATCAGTCACATCAGTTTGTGCTGCTGCCTTTGACTGCTACAGCAGAACTCTCCAGAATGCCACTTAGATTAGCCCACGACGTTCAGGCCATGACTCAAGGGCAGCCACCTTGCTGCTCATTTAGGGGAGTGGAACACGAGCCCCATTAGCAGGTTTGTTCCCAGTCTATCAGACTTGCTCTCAGGGGATCTGAACACACCAGAACTCGCAGCCAAACCGCTCCCAGAGTATCAGAGAGCAGAGGCAAACGCTCACTTTGGATTATTTGAAATACACACAAGATAATCCCTAATTTTAACAAAACGCTGCAAAACCTGTAAAAGCACACCCAAGTCAGAATACCTGCAACAAAGTGCGCTCTGAGAACAATGAAGTGACTCTGACACCACGTGCTGATTTATCTGGGACAGAACGGGACCTTGGCAAATATTCTGCTGTTGCCTTTCACAAGTGAAACAAGTCCCCCTGCAGCCTCAAGCACCAGTTCTATGATTCTCATTCAAGTCACTTGGCAGCAACGTGCTCCTGAGGTGGAAACCAACCCCCCAAAAAAGTGAGGTAAGGGGAGATAACGGAAAGAGATAAGAGACATTGTTCTCCTCTTCCAGCCCTACAGGAGCTCCTGCACACGCACAGCTCCCTGCCCCAAAACTCCCCTGCACCACAACAGGGGCAGAACTGCAGCGCAGAAAATGTAATTACGAGACCACAAAGAACAAAAGAACTGACTAGCAGGGAAAACTCTTCAACCTGGGGGGTGTCTGTGTTCGTTGTGTCGGGCTCTCAGGTCAGGGCAGACACTGGAGAACTGAGAGTGAAGCAAAAGCTTCGCTGATGTTGCCATAAATGCCACCAGCCCCTGCGTAAACATGCAAAAGCATCTACTAATTCTGTGTTGATTAAAAAAATATATCAAAATTACTCAACATTTTGAGTTATTTGTTACATATTTTATTTTAAAATAGTGTTTTGTAAGTCTGCACAGACTCTTCTCATTAGTCATTATGTTTCATTAAAAAGCAGAATTATTCTAGCAGTCCTCAAGAATCTTAAACTATAGTTTCATAGAAAAAGAGAAATTTATACAAGAAAACTTCTGAGAAACTACTGAAATAGATTCAGGGGTTTTTTTCCTTCCTTCCTCTTTGTCGAGGGCAGAAAGCAGAATTTGTGCTTTGTGCTTGTATTTGACACCAAATCTACAAGAGGTATCCCTGCTCCAATCCATCTGTTAACCAGCTACAGCACGAGATGGATGAGCACACAGAGGAGCCCTGCCCCAATTTAAAAACTACTGCTTTCAAAATAATTTGCTTACATATATAATTTATTTGCAGTGCCATCAAGAGCAGCTAAGTCGAGGCAGGCACGCAGAGCTCGCTTTGCAGCCCTCTGGTAGGGATAATTTAGCAGTCTGAAAGGAGCCCTCTAACTAATTTTGAAATGTTAAGCACAACCTCTTGAAATCTAAAGAAAACAGTGAAGCAAAGATAATCAACATAAGTATTTCTCTCCCAGCTGAGAATCATCCAACTCTGAGCCATCCCCATAAGAAAACTTCACTGTATTTTACAGAAAGACCAGAAATTCGAGCAGCCCAGAACAAATGGATGGCCTGACTCCCTAAAATGAGTGACACTAAACATACCCACTGGCTAAAAATACGGTAAGTTGTCTGAAAATACATGCCAGGCATCTTCACAGTACCCTGTTCCTCCACTCTAATCCTTCCCCTCCTCCCATGGTACTGTAAAAATTTAGGCAGTTTTTGGAGCCTGGGAGTCTCACTGACTTTAGTAGGATCCACAGATGTTCCTAAAATCTGTTAAAAAAAGAAAACCAAGTAATTAAGTATCTGAGTCTGTGTTTTCTTTAATAATAAATGCTTCAGCCGAAACCCGAATTAATTCTAATGATGACTAAAAGCCCTAAATATTAAGAGCAAGAAGCCTGTCACTTTGCTGTATTTATATTAAAGAATGATTCACCAAAATTAAAATATTACTGAGTTTATGGCAAGAAGCCATTACTTGCTCTTACCTAGAAAATACCGACTAACAAATCCAAGCCTCCTGCCATCCAAAAGGAACTACCCAATGATCAGGAGCATGATTTTATTCACTACAAGATGCCACCATTTGAAAATACTTATTCCTGCCCTGCAAAACAGAACTTTACTCACTCATCATTTGATAAACTATCTCAATCTGTTACCAAAGGGCTCTATAATGAACAATCCAAGCACGCACTGGCTGAGCTGTAAGAACAGGCACGAAGGGTTAGAAATTGTACTCCCTGGTATGGGAGAATACGAGCAGTTGGGCAGATATGCAACAGCCAGAGCAGCTCTACAATTTATTTTTATGAAGGGAAAAAAAAAACCAGCAAAGCAGAGGAAGACTGGGGGAAAAAATGTTTCAGGGATTTTCTTCAGAAATAGCAAAGAGCAAGACCAAAGAAGTACAAAGTTTGGCAGGGAGAAAGGGCCAGGTGGCAGAACATGGAATGCAGCAGCCACATGGGCATTAAAGGACCCCAGCAGCAAAACTGATTTCTTAGAAGAGAGGGACAGCAGAAAAAACAACTGTGATTTTCAACTATTAAAAAAAATGGGGATGGGGAAATACGTTCCTGTGCTGCAAACTGGATGAGTCTAAAATTAACACAGAGTTCCCATTAAAATTACAGATTTTCAGAAGAACAGATCACTTCTATGTAAAAAAAAACGTGACGATATACAAGTCTGAATTGACCTGCATCACCATTACTCATTTCCACAGGAGGAAACGGGATTTGCTTACTTAAAGGGAGAAAAGAAAAGACACTGCATCTTTTTTCCCCTGAGAAAAAAAGGAAGGGGCAGTTCTTGTGTTAAGTATCACTAGAAAATACATAAGCCTTAAAATGACTGAAAAAGCAAGGCACACCTTAAAAAGGCTGCACAGCAAGAGAATACTCTAAAGAAGTAATGAGAAAGAAATAGCTGATTTCTGCAAAACAGGCAGTTGTTCTCACCAGCAGACTTTTTTTTTCCAGTTCCCAAGCATGGTTCAAATCACACAAACCCCCAGATTATTCAGTGCTCCTTTCAAATGCGTTTTGCTGCAAGAATCATTAATCCTAATTATTAACACTCTTCCTGCACGATGAGAAAAACAGCAAGATGCTTCAAAACAAGGCAGCTGGAAATGGAAAAACTGGGCTGGGAGAAGGGGGCAGATACCTGTTGGATTAGCTTTTTTTTCAGCTGCAAATCAGCCGAGGGATTTTCAGCAGCTGTACATTTGATGGCATTGCAGCTCCAGCCCATTAGGAAGTGCCACATGCTCCTGGAGGCACCCAGGAATCCTCGCTCCTGCTTGATGCCAATCGATGTGCGGGCATGAGCACAGCCACGGTGTCCGTGTCTGCGCAGGTCAGGCACGTCGCTAGCCAGGGCACGAAAATTTTATGGATCAAAGAAGAGGTGAGCAGAGCCCTCCTTGCCTGAGCTGCCTCTCTGCTCTTTGTAAATATCTTTTTGTGGTCAAGTCGAGGGTAAAAGCTCCACCATGTGGGAGAAGTTCAGCACTAGCCCAGGTGAACGCGGTGTGTTTACTCATGGGGGATGCACAGAGCATCGTCCTCGCAGGTCCCACACCCCACACACCCAGAGCTCCTGGAGAGCCAGGGAAGGCTCCTGTGGCTCCCAGGCCATGAACACCCCGTGCCATTTATTCATTTTAAACACATTGTTCCTAGACTGGGCACCCACACATCATTAATGCCTGTCAATTATGAAAATGAGGTAGCTCAGAGCACTTCCTATGCTTTTGTTTTGTGAAGGAGTAACTTTTTCCAGGGCCATGAATAATACTTGGTGCTGTATGACCGAAAACAGTGAATAATCGCAAAAAAAGGAACTGTTCCACGTTACAGTGAAGAGACAGCCTGCCAAAACAAACATATTATGGCTGTAAAGGAAAGTAATGTGTCTGTAATTTTAAACTCTGTCCACTTTAGTAGTTCAGCAAGTTTTTATCTCACCCAAACAACCAAAGCAGTAACATAGGGCACAAACCTGCATGAACCGACCTGTACTCTGTGTGTGTGGTGGGGAGCAGCAGACAACTCAAACAACACAGTTACCTGTGAAATTCCACAATAAATCTACCTTCAAAGCCCAATAAAGTTATGCTAAACAAGCAGGATATTAATTCTAAACAATTAGAAAAAATATTTTAATAGGAATACTACCAAGTCTTTTATTCTCACAAGTAGTCACATAATCCATTGGTAAAGAAATACAGCCATTACAAATAATATCAGGAAAACTGCCAATGTTTCAGGATTGCATTTATACACCAGTAAGAGGGAAGTAGCATTAAGTATTCTTCAGCATCAGAGAAACCAATCTTAAAAGTGTTTTAAAAGAAAATCAGGCAAAATATCTTCATTGCAGAATTTAAGCATATTCACAACAAGTTTTTTAAAAACAAGAGCCTAATCAGCATACAGGGAGTGGGGTTTCAGCATGACTACAGATTCTGCAGGTGCTTTTCAGAGGCCCCATTTGAACAGCTCCTCTGTTTACCCAGTTGATGAAGCACGTGTGGGTACAAGGCAGTGCTGCTGCCAGGGGGTGTTTAGCACACGTGCCCTTGGGAGACACTTCCCAATGCTGCTGAGACCCAGAGAGCCACAGCTGACCATCTCCCACCCCATTTCACCACACAGGGATCCCCAGGGAGGGTTCCAGCGTGGTGGATACCAAAGGGAATCAGGAAAATATGGAATGGCACTTCCTAAAAAGCCAAGCCTCTGCTCTGCTGGTGACTTCTCACACCACAAAGCGGTGCATCTGATCTCTATTCTGTTTTGTTTTTAAAAACATAGGTGTCAAAGAGGATCTGATAGATGGCATCCTGAAGGGGACAGAAAGGAGGAAGGTGTCTGTGACCCCTCACCTCCAAGCCAAGTGGCAGGTCCCCTCTTGCTCTGCAGCAGCCCCAGAGCCAAGAAATAATCACAGCTCCAAGAAAGCCTCTTCCTGGCACTTGGTGCCACCACCACCACACCAGCTCCTTGTCTGGGTCACTGCTTCTCCCAGGCCAGGGCTGAAAAACAAGGAGCACTCCCAAGCCAGAACAGGCAGGTAGGGATCCACTGCCCTGCCCAGTATGGGGGACAACCCTGAGACCTGCGTGGCCTGGACAGCAAGAAAAAACTTTTATGATGCCCCATCCCTGGAAACATTCAAGGCCAGGTTGGATAAGGCTCTGTATGCCTTGAATTTGAGAGGTCTTAAGGAGTCTGCAAAGCTGAATAACTCAAGACCCTCAAAAATCAGGTGTTCAAGTAGTCTTGGAGTCATCTTAAAATTTGCCTGACTTACAGTGAGACTTGAAGAGAACATAAGAGAAAACTTGTACCCCCACAAGATGCTTTAAAGGAGGTTATTCTTCCACACCTAAAGAGAAAGCTTTCAAAATAAGTCTTCAACCCACCTCAAAGATGTTCTAAGAGATGCAGCTAGGGTGGCCACACACAGAGCTCTCCCCTCCACCCCACCCTGGGCTTTCCCCAGGCTGCAGGTGGATGACCCGGCCCGGCCGCTGCCAGGCCACGGGAGCGGGTCAGGCGGCCGGGCAGCCCTGCCCTGCATGCGGAGCCCACGGGCACACCGAGGTTCCCGGGCACATCGAGACAGGTCCCGAGCCTTTGGAGAAGTGCAGCAGAGTTTTCAACACTGACATGACAAGCTGGCCCGGTGCCACCAACAGCAACGCTCGCCGGGGAATCGCGTAACGCCGAGCGCTGGCGGAGCAGGGAGAGGCATCCCAGCCACGGACAGACACCCGTCCCCCGGGGCTGGACATCCCAACAGGCTGCAGCTCCTCTGTGGCAGTCCCTGGTGAGACCCCCATGTACAAAATCACCCCAACCAAGCGCTCCCTTTTCGACCCTCCTCCCTAGAGCCTGATCCAGGCGGCTAAGTAGGTTGATTTTCAAGTATTTAACATCCAGTTGGATATTCAGCACGCGGGGTGGAAAGATGGGGGGTGGGAGGGAGGGATAAAAATCAGGCTCTGTCATCGCTCCCAAGAGCGACTCTTATACCCACAGAGCCAGTTGGCACCAGCCAACCATATCTCTGAATTTATGCTAATTCTGTCACTCATCATTACCAGTCAGTCACTCCGAAACCAGCTCTCTGGGAAACACCCCAGTTAGGCTCTATCCTTACCAAGCAAGGATGAAGGGAAATTTTAAGAAGTATTTTGTCTTCAGAGGCTGAGGCAGAACTTTAGTTCTGGAGGCTGGTAGGAAAGGAAAGGACTGTTTGAATAAACTTTCACATGAGCACCTGGTTCTTCAAAGACAAACTACCTTTTCAAAACTAATTTAAACCTTTTCAAAGTCCATAAGCTAAGACTAGTTTTACCAAACACATTGCTCTCAACTGATCTGACTTCTGGTGCCAAATCACCTCAGCTGACTGCACCAGCACCATTAATTTTACGGACTGCAGCCTGAAGTCAGCCAGTGGCCCTGCATCACCCACGTACAATTGAGGTGTCTCTGTTTCCACAGTGCAAAGCATCATTTGAGCAAAGCCTTAACACAGTCACGCTCCATTTTAGACTCGTGTTTCCCTTTAATCCACACGTACCTCCCGTGAGCTCAGTGCTCAAGGCACGAGTCTCCCACTGCATTCCCTGTGAAGTGCTGCTTTCCACAACATCCCACCTGCCCTTAATGCCTCTATTTGAGCAAGGAACAGTGATGTGCCACTTTACTCTCAGTATGACTGCCAACATGAATAGCCAGAACCTCTCTTCTCATCAGCAAAGGTGGAACTGTCCTTCTCCACAGAGCCATGGAACAGGACAAGCCCAAGGGAACAGAGTCCCACTGCCTCATCCCAGAGCTGGGGGTGATGGGCCTGGCTGGCAGCTTTATCATAAGGACACGCTTACAAAACTTCCCTTCCTGTTTGCTAACATATGAATTATATTAAGAATATCAACTGAAGCATTAATGAAACTCAAGGGGAAAGCAGCCTGCAAAACAAACTATTTACACACATAATTATTACATAGTATGGTGTATTTACACACACACAAACCATATACACATACAGGCTATTGCACATACAAAAAACCTTGAAACTATTTGGATAAAATGTCTCCATGCACATGGAATAGGAAGCATTCAGAGATACATAAACCTACTTCATATCTCATCTCAGGAATTATCATCCTACCAGTCTCTGCAGTGAAACTGAAATGAACTTAGAGACATACAATGTGCTGAAGGCACCAGCAGTACTTCCTACAGCAGTGAAATACTTGTCACAGGTCTCCCACCTAAACACTGATTTGCACTGATCATGCTTAACCTGTCTGATGATCCCAGACCAAGGCAATATATCCATAACCATTCACTTCAGTGGTCCATAAGTTTTGGATTCAAAATACCAAGTGTTAGGGCATGTTTTATTTATGCACTCAGTGGCTATGCAACAGAATCGTGTCGTTGTTCAAACTGCTTAATCTGTCTCAGCATTTAAAATTAAGCTGAAAAGAACCACTAGTGCTTTTAACTGTCCTTAAATTACATTAATTGTGTTGTTAAGCACTTTAACAGCCTTATGAAGGAAACTAAGTAAATCACTGCTCAAAAGTGATTCTACACAACCACCTCCAAATTGCATGCACAGGACAGAGCTGGCAATACCCCGACCTGCAGAACAAGGATCTCCCACACATGAGCAGATGAGAAGCAAATCAAAGCAGAGGCTGTTTGCACCCCTTGCCCAGGCAATGCTCTGGGTCAGCATCAGCTCCTGTAATGTCAATATACTGTCTGCACAGAGAAACGTGGAGAGCACTGAACCTATGATGTCACGATTATATTTACACCCCATCCTGCCAGCAGGCAACTGATGTCATACACCTGTACACAGCAGAAAAATTCCCAGCCTAGAAATTTCTGCTGGCAAGAGATCAACAGGCTGGAAGGAGCACTGCAAACAAGCTATCCAGCCTTCAGCCAGAGCTCACTGACCTGCCTGAACTATTACACTGCTTCAAGTGCAAAGATGTCACTGCCAGCGTCAGCAACAGACTGAGCAAAGCCAGTGCTGCTGACCACAACCTTTGGATGTTTGGATCCCCCAACCCACTCTATGAGATGTGTTTTCCACATCCCATGTAACTGGAGAACATGTACAGGTGTGGTGGTCACACAGCTTGACAGGAGTATTCTTGTGCCTGATAAATAAGCATGCCTGTGCCAACATGCAGAACATGGAACTTGCACGAAACAGCAGCCTTTGCTGACAAATTCTTATAGCAACAACAGGCACAAACTGAAACAAATTCAGATCAGATCATTTTAAGAATAGCACTCATATATATATATATATATATATCATATATAAATATCTCCAGAGATACTTGATATACCAAGAAGAAACAATGGAATGAAATAAAGAAATCCAAAAGTTTCAAGCCATCTGTATATATCTGTGCTGACTATCAAACCATCTGTATTATATTCTTAGATCAGCTAAAGCAAACCACTGGCACCAGTGCCAAGTTTGGCAGCAGAGCCGATTTGGATCGCCACCAAGGAGAAGGAGCTACCATGCCTTTTAGAATAAATTTTGTAGCAAACACCAAAAGGGTTGATCAACACAGATTATCACAGCTACAACAAGCCAACTAGTTTAAAAAACACTATCTGCCATCCCACAGTATTTGAGTTTATGCCGTATGATACAGTCTATGCCTAAAACAAAAACTCAGCTTCTCGCTGCCCCACAGGGAAATGGCTCAACCCACTCAAGCAGGTTTTGCACCACAGCACGAAGCACCTGCAGCAGGAGGCCCCAGCTCTGCGCCTGCAGAAGTTCACAGCCCTATTCCAGCACATCAAAACCCCCCAGCAAACAGGGCAGAGGCAACTGCACCACAACCTGAGCCCAGAGAGTGCTTTCTGAGGCACAGACACATCCTTCTCCTGCTTCAGAGCGGGACAAGGCTCGGTTTCCTTCGCTTGAGGCACCCCAGCAGTACCCTGCAACTTGCACTCATGTACTTTGTCTTCTCCAACTCCAGTCTCCTCCTATCTACAGCACCCCCTTTCTACCAGGAAATTTCATCTCTCCTTCAAAGTCTAGCCTAAATTTCAAAGGCAAAAATACCAACTAACCCCAATAATTTTATTTTCATATTTTAAAAGGGCCCAAAAATAACTATTCACCACCTTTTCCTCGGCTCGAGATTTTGAGAACAACCCGCCTACCAAAAAGTGTAATTCTCACAGCACTGAGAATTTTGCATGGGTGGAACTCTTTAGCTAAAAGTGATGATAAATAACACCTCCTCAATCCTGCAATCTCCAGAAACAGTTTACAAGAACTAATATACTGAGTTGATTTGCAATGTTAAACTAGAATTTCCCAACCCTCTGATGTCCACCTGGAGGATGCCGGGGGAGACATCAAGATCAAGGGAGTACAACGCGAAGTTCAACTGTCTGAGGATCTCATACCCTCTGTGCCTTCACTGCTGTGAGAATGTGTAACCCCGTGATATGTTCCTGCATGCAGAATTATCAAATATAACATATTGCCACATCCAAATGTACTGACAGCTCGTCCCTCACCCCTCCAGCCTCTCAGGACCCTGGGAAGCACAAGGCCACCTGCAGGTACAAACCTCTGGTGACACTTTTTGTCACACACCATTCACATGAGGTGCTAAACCAGCAACATTAAGCAGCATTTTTTCAACCTTTTGTACAGTTTATGCACAAATTCTTTTAATAGATATAAAGCAGTGTATAGAAGTTCAAGAACTTGCCTGCACATTCTTCTGACCTCTAGATCTGCCATAAAAAGGCTCCCCCAACACCTCCCATCAATGAAATGGGTAGAACATTACTTTTTTAAACTTATGCATGTAGTCAATGCAGAGCACCTTTTGAAGTCTCAAAGGTATCGAATAACACAGAATAATCTTCTTTCCCCCATAAAACACATCTGCACTTTGAACTATGCATACTGTTTGACTGTTCAGAATCCTGTCATGAGAAACTTGCTTTATGAGTCTGATGAAAATGCTGGTTACCAGAAGCAATAAAGGATATTTCTAAGCAATTATAGCAGGTATTTTAAAGGCATAAAGCTACAGATTTATAAATCTATTTAGAGGCACAGACATGGAGAAAGTAAAAGGCAACTAGAAGGCTCAATTCCTCACAGCAGCCAAATATTGTTCCTCTTCCCCTGCAGATCACAGAGGCAGCAGGACCAACTCCACTGTGAAGTTCAGCAAGTCAAAAGAATACAATATTAAACACTGAGGTTCAACTGTTATTAAAAAATTAATTAAGTACTTTCAGAGAGGATGCAGCATATATATATATGTGTGTGTATATATATGTATGTGTGCTACAAAGCTCAGAAAACTCTTATCACTTAAGGACTGTTTTCAACCCAATTAAGCAGAGTTGCATGTAATATATTGTATGAAGATGTTTTAAGAGAGAGAGAGTCTAATATGGGGGGTGACTACAAAAATTGAAGTATTCTATGACAGTAAATGTGACAAGTGCTATTCAGACCTTACAGCAGCTTGTACATGAACTGTATCTCCAACACAGCATCGTTGGAGGGAACTCAGGGAGAGCTGCCTTGCCAACACAACACGTAACTTTGCAGAACGATTGCCGGTTATCAAAGTTGCATAAGCCAAGAGACAACACCAACTATAAATACAACTACCAGCTATTCCACACAACCCCAAGCGTCCTGCCAAGCCCTCCCTCATGTTCTCTCTCACACAGACAAAGGCCTCAAAGCCATGGGACATCTGCCAGGGAAACAAATGAAGTTAAAAAACCAGAAGAACGTGAACATGTACTAACCTAAACTTGCGTGTTCTTTCTTCCCAATTCCTCCCCCAACACCTCCCCCTCCAAGGACGACGTCTCAGTTTACTGTACTCTTTTCCATCTCCCAACCAGTCTTAACTCTTGGACCAATGTTTTAAAGTTTCCCTTCCTTTGAAAAAATAATGTTCAGTTCTTAAATGTTTTGCCAGATCTGGACCACACCCTGCCCTCTCCCAAAATCTTGGTTGTTTGTCTCCTATTGCACATAATCAATTATAGCCCTTTCAGGTTTGTATTTTGCATGGTGGGAGCTGATCCAGAAGGCAGATTGTGCTTGTGTGAGCTTGTGTGTTTACACAAACATACACACACGTACACACACCTTTCTAAAGCTGTTTTGTTTCTATAGGGGATTTTCCTGAAAGTGAGTTTTTCACCTGTAAGCAGATACCATTGATTTAAAAAGAGTTGCTGAAAATTTGCCTCTTACCAGATCACGCAAATCACTTAAAATGCAGCAGGAAAAAGCAAAACCTCTGTCATTCTATCACCACAAGAGCTGAGAGTCAATCATAAGCAATAAGCACAGAAAAATGCACAAAGACACCCAGCAGATATCTTCAGTTCCACTGTACATTTCACTGTCCCCACTCCTCTCCCCGGATTCAGTGTCAGACACCAACTCGGATGTTTGACAAAAAAGGGATCCGGCAGATTGCCCACCAGCCGCATCGTGTGCTGCCAAGTGAGAAATACAAGCTTGGAAACAGTCTCGAGATTCCAGCCAGGACAGCAAGGCTCGGAGCATCACACAGTGACATAACTGAGCATGGTGGGGAGAGGCTGCAGGGGACGTGGGAAGTTATTGCATGAAATAACTCTGCAGCTCATGCAAAGGAGCTGTTCTCAGGACCGGCCAAGGCAACTTCATCATTTAGGATTGCCATGGGATCACTGCAGCTTTCTTCCTTCTGGTTTTTGTTTTTTAACTAAGTCTAACTGCAAAATCCCCATAACTACTAAAATCTGAATTTTCTGACGTAATTTTACTTTCCTGTGAATGTTCTGTATGTAATTTTTCATTATTAACTACAGTAAAGTGACAATCAGCTTTCAGAGCACTCAGCAGAACAAGGATCACCCTGAGTCCAGTTCATAGTTTTGGGCTCCTACAACATTGGAAAAGAAAGTTTACATCCTAGAAAAGACAAGAATCATCTTGTTAATTTGTTTGGTACAACAGTGTGAACAGCACATGGAGACAAATACTCAATTTGTCTTCAGACAGTTTTTAGAAGACAGACATTTTATCAGCGGATCTGTTAACACTTTCCTTCAGAAAATATGTTTCGCCTGCCAGCAAACAAACAACAAAATAATGTGTCATATCTGTAAAACGAGGGAGAGAAATAATCAAGATTAGCTTCAAAGTGTTGTAATAAAACAACAATAATCAGAGGCTGGAACATGTAACTCACAATCCTGCGCTTCCCTTTCCATTTTGCAATACCTGCAGCCACAGCCACGTTACACAGCGATTCTCTCCAGTTCTGCTCAGCAATACCCAAGGAAATGGGATGGTGATGAACCCAGTTTGCAGTGGGATCACCGATGGAAGCCAAGGCACTACCTTAATCAGGCTGATCCCAAAACCCAAGTCATCTACACACTGGGAAAGGAAACCAGAGCACAGAGCAGAGATGGTGCTACTTGTTCAAACCCTTCTCAGGTCAAGAAGCACCACTGCAACTGACTTACCCACTAAGCTAAATTACAGGGGGAAAATTGCAAAATTCTCTTATCTTTCTGTTTAACTTGACATAACTGGCAAGTAAGTTCTCTATTTCAAATACAGGAGCACGAAAGAAATTTTAACCAGCAAACTCTACACGGGAGCACTTTTGAGTAAGGCTTCCAAGATCCTGAAAACACTTTTAGTAAGTTCCATAAATTGTAGTTCTAATTAAGGATTAAATTTGAAGACTAAACACCTCTTTATTTGAGGGCAGGGAGGCTTAAATCTTTTTGTATTAATGCTGAGCTATATCATCTGATATTTTTGCTATGACCAACCTATAAAACCTGTCAGTTTCACTCAGTTTACACAGGGCTTTAATTATGTTTAACTAGAATCTGAATGATCTAATTACTTAACATCTTATAGCACAAACTACTGAGGACATCTGGTTGAGCAACTGGCAAAGGAGTTGGAGAAATAAAACGACTGCTGTGTACCCTGCTCAGGACCCCTGCAAACAGCTCTGCCTCCAGACAGGCTCATTTTTCCACCCCTCCTGAAACTTCTGCTGCCTCAAAGCAGCCCTGGAGAACAAATCATCCACCAGTTCAAAGAAAGTAGTCAGGTGAAGCAAAACTCTGATTGCCACAAGGATGGATGATGGGACTTTGAAGAAGTTTTTAATTTTGCTTTGTTCTTCATCACGTGAAAACCCAGATCATGCTCTTGCCTCTCCGGAGCTCCTTCTCCCACCATTTCTCAGGAACTGAGACACGGGGGAATCACCACAAGCACGAGAGAACTAAACCTGGTGTCAGCTCACCTACATCAGTGCCAGCAGGAAGCTCCCACACCTGCAAGCCTTCAAAGGTTTTAAAGTTTTTAACCTTTCAGGGAGCAGATTTTAGCAAACCCACTGGGGCACTGTGAAGTCACGCTGAGAGCACTGAGGTTAAACTGGGAATGAGCAGCAATATGAGCTGAGGGGCTTTTTGGCCACAAACCTTTAAATGGTTTCCATAAAGCGAGTCCTGCTCAGAGCCTTTCTCTTGGCCTGGCCCCCTGCCAGGGTGATATCACACCACATACCTGAGGACTGTGCAAAGAAAAGGGTGCCCAAAGCACAGCAAACTGCTGCTGTGACCCACATTGTACAGACATGCTCCCACTTTGAACACTTTTCCTTGAAACCACCGTGCACTGCGCCCAACACATTAACCTGGCGTGGCCAGAGAAGAAATAAAACCCAACGGTTCCGGATAAAAACCCAGTCAAAACTGCCGTTTTCCTTCTTTACTTTTCCTTAACGAACAGATGGAAACCAGCAATAACCATCTGTGTAAAGCAGCAATAGCTGTGCAGCACAATAATTCCACAGAAATACACTAACAAGGTCAGTTAAGTGTTTCTCTAATTGTCTATTGCCCGTGACCTTTTTCAAAGATTTCAGATGAAAAACAAAACCAAAACAACTTATGAAAGATCCTTTGGCACCTTCCACAGCATCACAGTTCGATTCTGTATCCCAGGCAAATTCCAGGTGGGGAACAACATTCTGCCTTCCCAGATCTCCCCCTGCCTCCCCATGACCTCCTCGGCAGCTTCCATGCTCCATGACAAAATTGATTATCCCTGAACGAGCAGTAAAACTAAACCATTCCTGTACGTGCAATGCAGCAAATGTTTTGGAATCCTTCAAGATCAAAGCCAATCTATTAATAAACTTATATTTTTATATTCCTTGCAGCTGAAAAATCCAATTAAAACATTACAGTGACCTTTTACCAGAGCAGGACTGTCACAGTGAGGACAGTACCAGCAGACACTCTAACCAGGGTTCCAGCAAAAACAGGATAGATTCGGGAAAAGACTATTACAGTCGTTTTACTTCAGTCACCAGGGTGGTAAAGGATGGCCTAATTCAATAGGAAGATCTGAGAGGCTTTTATTAGGTCTCCCAAGTAGTGTAACTGACAGTTAAACAAACAAAGTGTCAGGCCTTAAGTCAGCATTTAGAAAGTAAATTTATAATGAAGAGCTGACAATCAAGACACTGCAAAAAGAAGCTGCTGCCAACCAACAACTTTAAAAAAAACCCCAACTAGATACAGAATGAATATTTCTTATCCCTGAAATTAACTTCACAACTGGTTGGTAAAATGATTACAGCAAATAAATAGGGCGTAAAACACACTGAAGTATGACTGCAGTTTGCTGTGACATCCCGAGGAGCAGGACAAGCACTGAGTGCCCAGCCCAAGAGCAGTGGCTGTGCTTTCCCACACCAGGCTGACCCACCAGCTTCCACCTCAGCCACCTGCACAAAAGCGAAGTTCACCTAGAAAATGAAAACCAACACACAGAGCCATCATTTCCTGACAGCAGGAACTCCCACATGAGCTTGTGTGCTCCAGAAGAAACCCTCTCATGCTGAATTCCTGCCTGCCATTGCCTTTCACCAGCAAGGATCCTCCAGGTACCAGGAGGGCAAACCCTTGAGCCTGGGGACACAACAATCTGTGGCACACAAGGACCAGCCAAGCACTGAAAGCACCTTTTCCAGCACCAGGAGACTGTGCTGGATGGCCAAGGAGAGCATGCTGCAGTCCCAAAATTACTTTTTAGCGTTTTCAATAAAGTCAGTTTTTAAGAAGATGGCACATACAACAGCTCTGAGGCACAGTGACCACTTTCTAAGATCCTGAAGTCAATCTGAACTCCTAAATTCTTCTTCTAATCCCAGTTAAAGTAGGTTTTCACAGTTCCAATTTTAGACTTCAAGTTCTATTTACAGGACAGAAAATCCCAGATAGTGACACTAATCAAGTTTTACTTAGCTTGGCATATTAAAGAACTAACTATTCTCAGGATATGCCAGGACATCTCAGATGCAAATTGTAATTTATGATCTAAACCAAGCTGATCACAGCACAGTGTGTGTGCTGTTTTAATAATTCGTGCTGTATTTAACACATCACTCCAAGAAAAAAATCCCACACAGTTCTAGTCTCATGAGCTGATGGCCTGGAGCACTGCAAAGACCTCACAGAGAGAAAAACGTCTATCCCAAGTTGGACAGAAGACCTCAGCTTCACAACACAACTTTCCAACCCTGGCACTGACCAGAGCTCTGCCTGCACATTAAAAATGCCTGAAATTAGCTCCTCCTCACAAGCAGGGCTTAGTAAGACAGTTTAATTTGATTCAAATCCTGATCTAAAACAGGGAGTCAATCCCCAGCCCTGCAGGTGTTCAGGACCACATGGCACCCACAGTCTCACAGGCTCAAGGCTCACATCAGAAAAGTTTTCTTCATCAGGACAGGACACAGAATAAATTCTTATGCACCTGTTCTTCCCTCCTCACTGTCTGCTTCACCACACACCTAATGCACAGCACCCCGAGTTCACCCCCACAAAACAGCAAGTATTGACTCCCTTTTAGAAGGAAGGAAGGGGGGAAAAAGACATTCTACATTCAAACAACATAATTAGGAGCATAAAGTCTGTTTGCTTAAAAAAACAGGCAGGGTGTTGTGAAGAGCAGTGGAGAGATGAGCTGAAGACACAGTATGAGCAAGCTGCCCTTTTCCAACATGCCAAGAATTTTGATAGAAACACTCCATGCCAAAGAAAATGTACAGAAAACTGTAAGCAAAAGAAAATTAAAGCTCCTGAAAGAGAGAGGCCAGAGCTGGAAGAAGGGAAGGGAGGAGAAACCAGTGCATTCACCACCTTTTTATTTTTTAAATATATGAAACACTTCTCACATGCTCATAAAAGAAACTACGGTTACAGTTGTGTAAGCAACTCTGCACAGAGGTCTCTCCACAGAAAATCAATTGCAAGACTACTGGCTCCTTGTTTTTAAATGTTTAATATTATCCCATCTCCACAATTAGTGTTAGAAAAGCAGCTATGCTCATACCAGACATACCAAACCAAAGTTGAGCACTATCAATATTAACCAGCACACACAGAAGTTGCAACAGAAAAACAGATATGTAGTTCACTGACAGAATTAACATTCTCAAGTTTCAGATCCCAGACAAAGGGTACATTTTATTTATGGCTGAAAATGAAGCAAACATCCAAGTGACAACACGATACAAATTTACTTTGACATGAACACGCAATAAAACGTGTAAACACCCAATAAAAATAAAATGAAAAATAATTACAGACAAGACACAATTATAAATTTTATTGAGCTACTGTGACAACATTTGTATGTCACATCAGTGAAGTAACAAGAAAAAGAACGAAGTTCATTAGAAACATGAGATAAAGGATGAGATGCCACTGGACTAGGATGGAGAGATTCACCACTGTTCACAACTTAACCATGGGCTGGCCTGGAAGAGGCAGCTCCTTCCACCCCGGCTCAGCCAGCAGACTATGACTGCACATGTGTTAAAAATTAAGCCCAGGCAATAATGCTCACTGGGTCAGGGTCTGTGTGCCGTGCTAAACAGGGCTAAAGCTGTTCCACCTGTGCCAAGTTCACGGGGCCGGGCACACGGAGCTGCAGCCCCATCGCTGTGCAGGGCACGGGCACACGCGCAGTGAGCAGGGGATCAATAGCCCTGATAGCACAAACAGACACCTGAAGCACCCCCTGTGACACTGCTGACAGACTGAGCAGGCTGTCAATACTCACACTACCAAACCTGGACAATGTGGATAACAGATAAAAGTTGATGTGAAAAAAAGTTTCAAGCTGCCCCGTCACACGTGTTTGGTGAATAATGAATTTCAGTCTTCAGGTACAGGGCTAACAGCTCACAGAAAACCTGCTCTGAGCATCTCCCTCTCTGTGGCCATCAGGTACTGTCCTCACAGCCTGGGGCTGAAGATCCTCCTTCCTGGCCTGTCCTGCTGAAACAGGGAGCTGTTTCAAACCCCTGGCTGCAGTTTGAAATGATGCAACCACAAACTGATGAATATTAAACTCAACATTCATATCACTGGCTGCCTATAAGGTAAATTTTAAGCAGCCTTTAACGTACAGAGAAATCTGAAGGGAAACTTGATAAATTGCCTATCTTGCCCTCAAACAGTACACCAAACCACAGGGAGGTATGTTTTAAAGTAAGAGTGTGTCTAGGTAGAGTAACTCTAGATTATAACTTTATAACCATCTGCAAGAAACATCTTCTTCCAATGATTTGGTATCAATCATCCATAATAGTCTTTTAGGACACCCAACTACTCGGTTCTTTTTTCATGTTCTCTTCTATAGACATTTTTTCCTGCAACAGCCTGAAAAGTACCTACAAATCAACAGTAGCACATCCTCTGTTTAAGGCAAATTAAAATACTGCTAAGAAGGTGCAGAAAATGTAACCACCAAGTCTTACTTATCCCCAGCACAGAATTAAGTAGTGGCAAAAGAACAGTAACTACTAACTCATGATCTTGTATCTCAAAGAGGGTTTGGGAGCATTATCAGTGTTTCTCACATGGAGAACAAACCAACAGAGGCCCAGGGAAACGCTCAGGGGCCAGACCAGCCCTTGGCAACAGTGGGAAAGGGGATATATCTGGTGCTGACAGTGAGACTGCAGCTCCCAACTCATTGCAGAGTCACTGCTACCCCCTGACTGTGCTCACACCGAATCCAAACCGCTCTGGGTGTCAGCACCAGCCCCTCTAAGCATCACTGCCCAAAGTGAGTGTTCACAGTGTAGAGATTTTGGGTGGGCTGATGCATGCCAGCTTCACCTTACCTCTGGGCAACAGAAATCTTTTGTTTTTCTTAAAATATGGGAACAGCAACTCTATGAAATCTCAAATACCTAGCAAAGGTACCAAAGAGAGCAGAAGGAGCAAGACTTATCCCATCAAAATTCCCCTGCATTTCATCATCTGCAGCACTCCCCTTTGTGGCTTTGCAGTTTCGTTTCTACAGGAATAAGCCAGGGCATTTTCATGCACAACATACAACCTTCTGGCATCTAAGATGTATCTAGTCTGAGTCTTCATTAAAAAAAAAAAAAGAAAAAAAGTCAAAACCCATTAATTTCCCCCTTTTCGTGCCATCCCCCCTTTTTTTTTTTTTCTGTGGGAACAACGAAAAAGCCTCTANTGTCACAGCACAACACTAAAAACCTGTCAGTGTACTCTGAAGTCACCCCAAGGTCTCATGCACAAGTTTTCCCAGGATATTTCCACAAGGAAAGCCTGGTGGCAAACCCCAAGTGATCCTTTCATATGGTCAGAGAGTGCAGGTGAGCTGGATTTGGTGGCCACACTCCAGCCAGGCATTTGTTGGGAGACCCACCATCCTGCCCAGGTGCACTGCCCAATATTTATATAAATGCTAAAATAAGCTCTTCTCTTCTCCCAACTGTTCTGCACTAAGGGTTTCATTTCCAAGTCCTAAGCTTAAGCTCACTCCTTAACTCCTTCCTTTCTTTACTACTTTCCTCTACCCCATCCACTCCTTTAAACAGCATCACTTCCCCACTCCACTTGGATTTATTTTCACTTCCCTTCACCATCACTGTCCTCAGCTTGTCACACGTGAGCCACAGACAGAAGCCAACATTCCTCAGCAAGGAAAGACCTCTGCAGTGCCAGCACCAGCACTGCTCCAGGTTCCCCGAACACGCCCTTCCCCAGCCCATAAAAGCAATCCCACAGCGACACAGTAACACAGCAGAGCAGGACCATCCCACCTCCAGAGCTCAAGGGATACAATAAAATGCTTGCAGGAATTAGACCACAGTTTGGTCTCACCTGCAGACCCATGTGCGATGCACGCCTGGGCTCACCTGAGCACAGGCCACACACAAGAGTGGAATTTGTCCAGCCATTTATCAATATTTTAGTCTAAATTTTCATACCATTCACAGAAACCTTGGACTGGCACTGCCAGATGTTGCTATCCATGTCTTCCTTACTCACTAAGGCATGTTTCCACACAAAAGAGAGGAACCACAGGACCTGCTCAGCTCTGATGTAGGAACTCCTGCAGTCTGTGAGACAGCCATGGTTCACATCCTCACCTGCCTTAAAAACCTCACAGCCACAAAGATATAAGGGAATTCAAACCATCTAAATACAGCAGCTTGAAATATTTTTGTGCATCTGCTTTTGAGCCTTTCAAGGACCGGGTAATCTGTACAGAACCACCGTGGGTCCCTGAATCCAGCTGGGAACAGGACAAGCACCATCCCAGGAACGGCAGCACAGCCCCAGCCCCCACAGAAACTTCCTTATTGTCCCAATTGTCCACAAAGGCACCGAATTATTGCCAGGCAAGGAGGCAAAAAGCTCTCAGACAGCTTTAGTCTGACAGGCTCCAGCTTCAAGCCAGTGCTTGTGTAACACACACAGGGAGCCATCAGGCATCTCCCAACTTTAGCACTTTCATACCGAAAATTACATTTATTCAGGCTAAATGGTCAACTCTGCTAAGTCACAGCAGTGACCAAGGAACAGAAGCACAACCAGGGAGCAGTGGTGGATCAAGTACAGATTCTCTAGTGCCTCCTGCTCTCCCAGAAATCCCAGTACTGTTGGACAGCAGGGAACACCACTGTCACACCCAACAACCTACACCCAACTGTGTTTAATCTTTCATAAAACCCTAACACTGCTAACATTCAGCAATCTGTCTGCACTTTCATGCTCTTCACAACCCAACCAATGCAATATCCTGTATTTTCTTCAGTATCACTACCAATAAAAGCAGAAAGTAATGATTTGCCTTGGGAAACCAGAGAGAATAACAACAACAAAGCTGAGAATACATATGCCACGAAAGGAGTGAGATTTATCTTATATTTACTAACTTAAGGATATTATTTTTGTCTGTGAGGTCTTTCTCCCATTTTTCCTGGTACATTCTACTCCACACCTACAATCCCACATGAGAGCACTCCTGCACAAGTTTCTTCCTCTTAAACTCCTTGTCTTCTGCAAACTACCCCATTTCAGCTTTTCCCTTCTCAGCATCACGTCTTCCTCCCCACTCCTTTATGCAAAGCTGGAACACTGTCACTGTACTTTCAATTCAGAAAACATTGTATTTTCAAGGCCTTGCCCACAAAGTATATGAGAAACAACCAAGCACAAAGAGAAGAACACGTGCAACAAAAACCTGGATACAGAAGATGGGAACTTTGTACCCAGCTTACATAAAAAGGACCACAAGCCAATAAGCACCTGCTTGGTGTTTTGAGAAATACTAAGCATCTAACACATGTATCTGTTCTCTGCCCAATAAATAAACTGTCCTTATTCTTGGTCTCAGAGTGATCAAACCAAAACTTTGGATTATGCGTTTTTCTACATCTACTTTTTGCATTACAAATCAGCTTGCAAATAAAGAATAGCTGTTCACTGGAATTTTAGACTGCATGTCATTTCTTCTCTAGCAAATGTTTTGCCCATTACTTATTTGGTATTGTTACACCCTGCCAAGCAGTGTAATATTTTTTAAAAAACTCCCAACCATTACCATGTTCCAAATCCTCCCCACTGCATTTCTCAATACATCATCCAATTAACCACAAACTTGGCACTAGAGCAGAGTGATCGAAACAAGCACTGATTCTGCCACGTTTCAGACGGGTATTATTTCATTGGAGGAACAAGAACAAGGGACAGAAAAGACGTCAGAAATGTCTTTCCAAGGAATAAGACTCAAGGAACAGGATTCAAGGAATGCTATGAAAGCCAAATCCTTGAGCCAGAAGTACATCAAAGGCCCTTCTTCAAGTGTGTCACATGTGTTGGATGTCCAGGGACGTCACCCTGAGCTCCACAAAATGCCAAAGCTTTCCTGCTGCAGGGAAGCAGGGATTGCTATGGGATATACTGGCAGCACTGCCCTGGCTTTTACATCCCTCAGTTCCCTGTATTGCACCTTCCTGCAGAGCCACCAGGCCGCTTTCCCTACACATCTCTGATCGGGTGGGGGGAGCAGAAATGTGTTTGCAGTAGCTGGAGACTCTTCTCTAGATGCACATTTAACTACCATTATAAATAGAAAAGCACTGACTACTTTTAGGACAGAAACAAGTTCTACAATGACCTGCACAGATAAACAGAATGAAAGACTACAACCTGAGCACTGACTCCACTTCTGCTGAAGTATGTGAACTCCTTCCCTTACTGCAAACCAGCCTGTGCTCCGGTACCATCAGACCCACCTAAAAGATGCCAACAACTCCACCTGTTTCTATTTCAGTAACAGAAGCACTTCAGTATTTAAAAGCTACTCATTACTGCTTTGTTTTTCAAGATTTTGTTACAGATTTTATAAGATCAGTGGTTTACCTTAAACAATTAGTCACAGTCTACTAGAGAACTAATACTCAATCCTTACTTTAATCATATATGATGCAATACCAGGATAAGACTTTAAAAAACCAACAGCATGAGCAAGATTTGCCTTTAGATTTTCACTCCCCAGCTTGATGGTAACAAGTTCTGCCGTTCTGCTCAAAAGCAGTAAGAAACTGTACTTTTCACTGGTACATGTGCCTGTCCTAAAAAGCTACAATGACATTTTGAGACTTGTGTTTGTTGTCAAAATAACTACAGATAGTTTGGTACGTTTTCAAAGGGTATAAACTTCTTCCATTCATCCTGCAGATCCAACTCTGATCTGAAGCTCAAGCTGGACTTAAGTGATGCAACACTGCTGCTCTGACAGTGATAGCTACACACAGACCCAGGAACATGAGGAAGCTGTCAAAGGGAGCTGCATGCTGTGCCCAGGGGAACACAACCCTCCTTTTTCTGTTCTCCAGCAAAAGGCTGTAGCTGTGCTGAAGGTGATGGTGACACCAAAAACTACAAACAAGGCAGGGCCACAGAACAGCAGGTTACCTTCACGCTGCTGAACTGATTCCGATCACACAACTGCTTCCAAACGGGAGATGTGGCTTTAACTGGAGGGCAACAGCATTTCTCCAGTGATTTCATTTGCATTTATTGCCACAATATTCCCTGTTTGTGAGGATCTGTTACCTCTGCAGGCTGCAATTCCCTCACCATCAGGTATCAAACGTGGGGCCATCTTCAACCACGTGGCAAACTGAGGCAGAAATGCCACACCAATTCCACAACTTCTTTAGGAAATACAGGTAACCTTTACCAGAGAAAAGGGTTAATGTTCAGCTCCGTGCCTTGCAGGTACAGTCTCAAGTGAAGAGCCCTGTTTGATACCTGTAGGAAGCTGCCGTTTTTGCATCTCATATTCCATTTGTGAACAGCCCTTTTTGTTCTTTAATCCAAGTTCTGAATTATTTAATCCTGTCTCCAACACTTGAAATATCTTTCCCTATAAACAAGAGGTTATTTAGTGAAAGGAAATAAATAATTGAAGAAGTCAGACCCTAAAGTGTTCCTGGCTCTGTTTTTAATGAATATTGATACAATCTTGAGAAACCTGCTGCTTAATATTACAAGGCAGGTCGAAGCTCATCAACAGTTAAACGACTCCTTCTAACAGAAGGTGGAAGAGGAAGTTGGGAGCCGCCGGTGCCAGCAATCTGGGACTGCCCAGTCCCAGCTCCTCACAACTTTCTCATGCACAAAAACAAGAGCTTCAAAGCCATCAGACCGAGAGCTACACGAGCTGGAGTTTACAGGGCTCAGGTAGAACTGCGTTAAGCACAAATCCTTCAGGCTTTTGTCCTGGGATGGAGTAATGGAAGCACAGACGAAAGTATTTTTATTTTCTGTAATTCCACGCTCAAAATACGCTGGTACAAATGAAGGGCAGGGAGGGAGGGAGGCATGGACAGTTCTGTGGGACTGAACTTCATCCCCAGTAATGATAGTTTTTATAGCATATTGCTTCATCTGCAAGTGGGAGTAAATATTACACTACCTCTTCATGCAGATGGGTGGGTAAAAAAAAACAACAAAAAGATAATTTGAAATAAATTAACTATTCTGCATACGGACGAAGGTACTCTCTACCTCCCTGGTCACTCTAGGACTCTGCAGACAGACTGTGTGCAAAGTTAATAAACCCTGTGCTGCACAGACTGCCTGCTGAACCTGCCAACAGGTGAACAGCCCCAATCCGCACCGGGTATAAATAATCACCAGTCCTCAAAAGCAGGTAATGAATATTGTTCAAACAACTCTAAGCTGGCGTTACCAGAACGCTTCAAAGGAGAAGCTACAAGCTGTTCGAGTCAGACTGTCACATTTAGTCTGCAAAAACGAGATTAAGGTTTGTACAGTGATACTCCACAACAGGTTTTACAGTATGCACAGAAATTAAATTATGATAAAAGTGAGCTATTTTTTACTAAAAACAGAATAGAACAATCTATCAAAATGCCATTTGGCTGCGTTCATTACATTTCAGAATTTAATTTACATGATAGATATTTTAGCATAATATGTTTTAATCAATAAGCATTTCTGAAGGCTTTATTTTTATAGGCAGTATTTAGACTTGTTCACCCTTAAATGTAACACCACGGCAGTGATGTTTGTAGCATTTATTTTCCTATGCTAAGCAAGTACAACCACACATACACAGAGGCAAAAGCAAAAGTCCACAATTAGAGATGTCAGACCTTGTTTAACTACATCTTAATTTAATCCATTTTATTTTATACAATTCTACATCTGGATCTCATTTTCTGTATCCCTGTAGGTATTCTGGGTCACTATTAAGAACCCTTTCAAGTTAGCAAAGTTCAGCCAAGTCTACCTTAATCCAAAACCTTTAAAAGAAGCAATAAAACCCGAAAGGGGGTGGAAGAAGACAGAGAAGCCTGAAACAAAACGCTACGTTACCCCACCTCCTAATGCACCTGAAAGTCAGAAGAGACCAGCCTCCTACCACAGTTCCTACGCAGCACTTCCCGTTTTGGGGGCTGCCGGGGTGGGATTTTGAGCATCGCTCCCGCAAGCCCGGCCGGGGGAAAAGGGGAGGGCGGCAGGCACGGGTCCCGCTCGCAGCCCCCCGCCGGCATCCCCTCACCTGCAGCGGGGATGCGGCTCTGCCCAGCATCAGCACATCCTCCAGCCGGCTCCGCCGCCGCCTCCACGGGGGCCACGGTGGGCAGCCGCCGGCTTTCGAGCCAATTTATTTAAACGGGAGGCAGCGGCGGGTTTGGAGAGGCAGGGCAGCGCCTTCCTGCGCCAATCAACTGGGAGATACGCGTGTTGCAATCCCATTCACGGCGGGAGCAGCACCAATTCAGCGTTTGACACCCCCCCACCACCACCCCAGCCTTATCTGTACCCCGGCAACTCTGTTAAACCGTGGGGTCCCCAGTCTCCCCAGGGCACGCACCCCCGCGGGCACACGGGGCAAGGCCGGTCCGCCAGCACTTTCCCTCGGAGGAAACGGCACTTCTGGGCTGCTCCGAGCCAGCACCAGCAAAGCATCAATATTCCGCTCATCCGTCAGCTCCTGGACAGCAGGAGAGGCTGGAGAGCCCGTGAATTATGTAACGTGC